>JALIGW010000001.1:185565265-185648030 GCA_023053685.1 Diadophis punctatus similis | reverse complement strand
CCTTTCCTTTCCTTTCCTTTCCTTTCCTTCCTTCCTTTCCTTTCTTTCCTTTCCTTTCCTTCCTCTTCCTTTCCTTCTTTTCCTTTCCTTTCCTTTCCTTTCCTTTCTTTCCTTTCCTTTCCTTTCCTTTCTTCTTTCCTTTCCTTCTTTCCTTTCCTTTTCTTTCCTTTCCTTCTTTCCTTTCCTTCTTTCCTTTCCTTTCCTTTCCTTTCCTTCTTTCCCTTCTTTTCCTTTCCTTCTTTCCTTTCCTTTCTTCTTTCCTTTCCTTCCTTTCCTTCTTCCTTTCCTTTCCTTTCCTTCTTTCCTTTCCTTTCCGGTCCTTTCCTTTCCTTTCCTTTCCTTTCCTTTCCTTTCCTTTCCTTTCCTTTCCTTCTTTCCTTTCCTTTCCTTTCCTTCTTTCCTTCTTTCCTTTCCTTTCCTTTCCTTTCCTTCTTTCCTTTCCTTCTTTCCTTCCTTTCCTTTCCTTTCCTTTCCTTTCCTTTCCTTTCCTTTCCTTTCCTTCTTTCCTTTCCTTTCCTTTCCTTTCCTTTCCTTTCCTTTCCTTTCCTTTCCTTCTTTCCTTTCCTTTCCTTTCCTTTCCTTTCCTTTCCTTTCCTTTCCTTTCCTTTCCTTTCCTTTCCTTTCCTTTCCTTTCCTTTCCTTCCTTTCCTTTCCTTTCCTTTCCTTTCCTTTCCTTTCCTTTCTTTCCTTCTTTCCTTTCCTTTTCTTTCCTTTCCTTCTTTCCTTTCCTTCTTTCCTTTCCTTTCCTTTCCTTTCCCTTCTTTCCCTTCTTTTCCTTTCCTTCTTTCCTTTCCTTTCCTTCTTTCCTTTCCTTTCCTTTCCTTCTTTCCTTTCCTTTCCTTCTTTCCTTTCCTTTCCTTTCTTTTCCTTTCCTTCTTTCCTTGGATACAGTGGCTTAAATGTTCCCTTCCAACTCTGATTCTATAAAATCTGTCAAGTTCAATTTTCTTCATTGGTTGGACTTCATTGGCTGCCATTTCAACCACCCATAATACCATCCTGCCAAGGATGCAAAGATGAATATGTCTATCAGTAATAGGTTCCACCCAGGAGTGGTCTAGGACAACTCGGCATGGCCAATGTTTCATGGCCAGCGTTACCACAGCCAACTTGCCTCAGGGCAACTCATGGCAGGACGAGAGTTACATTAATATCAAAGAAATGGTGGAATAGAAACATTAAAGAAAGGATGCAAAAGGAGGGACAAAATGAAATGTGAATGACAAAATTACGATATTTTAAAATTATTGTAAATACTTAAATTGAATTGTTGAATCATCCCACAGCGAGTTGTCCCGCAGTGAGTAGGCCATGGTGAGATGTTCCGTGGCGAGTTGGCTGTGGCAAGTTGGCCGCACCAAGTTGTCCTAAGCCAACCCAGGATGGTGTCTAAACAGAGATTTCACCAGCAGAGACAAGAAAATTAACAAGAAATGTAATTCACAAAAACAGTCCAAATTTCTGGGTAGCAATATTAGGTAAGAAATGCAGGCAGGTTCTCCTTTTTTTGGTAATTTTTTTTATTTTTCCTCCACAATTTCCATTTTTATGTCAACACATATACCATAAAATATAAATAACATACATATTTATACATTTTTATTCAATCAGTCAAAAATCAATGTCCTATTATGCACCTATTTTTATTCTATTCATCAGTCTGTTTTCCTTCCTTCCATGACACTCCCCTCCTTCTATCTCCATCTCCTCCTTCTACCTTCTTACTCCTTCTCACCCCCTCCTACTTCCCTCCACTCCTTCTTCTCTCCCTTCACCTTTCTACTTCCTCTTTCTCCCTCTTTACCTCTCCCTGAGTGCTTCTTATCCTACATCTCTTATTTAACAGACTGGTGACATATGCCATACATTTTTAAACTAGCGGCGCCTCTTCTATAATCATTATATTTATATCTTTTCTATTTATGGTATATAACTGTTTACTCTGGGTATATGTTACTCATCTAATGCTGCCTCCTTTTTTTTTTTTTGGGTGCGTTCAAGTCAGTCTTGACTCCTGGTTAGTACCTGGACTAGTCCCTGCAGTTTTCCTGGCAAGGTTTTTGGGGATGTGATCTGCCTGCTTCCTAGGGCTGAGACAGCATGACTGGCCCAAGGTCACCCAGTTGGCTTTGTGTCTCAGATGGAACTACAATAGAGCTCCCAGTTTCTAGCCTGATGCTTTAACCACTACGCCATACCAGCTCTGATGCAACAGGGTTTTGGGGGGAGGGGTTTCCAACCCATTCATTACATTTTTATTAAGCATTTTTGAGGAATGAAAAAAAGAGGTAACTGTGAAAATTAGCATACAGTGAATACAGTGGGAATTTATAACATCTCAGAATTATGTAAGAATTTTCTATGTTTTGTTAATTTGCATTATACTGTTTTTAAAAACTACAGGCCATTGTTAAAACTGAAGAAATAAATACCAACACCAACAATCGGCATATTATAAATCATAAAATAAAATTAGGAACTACAGTAATTTCTATTTGAACAGATTATGAAGACTTTATATTAAAAAAACCCACCTTTCAGATGTGGTGCAGTATTTAGAATTATGAGCCCAAAAATGTTTCCAAGTTGAATTCAGATACAAGGGTTACAAAAGATTACTATATCACAAATAGACCAAATCTCTCCTCAAACTATTTATACCTTGGTGTTTATTCCGCCCTTCCTCTATTCCAGTTGATTCATATTTGAGGAACTTTATGAAACTACTTTTTTTCTGAGTTTTTTCCCCTCTGTATTGAATTTCCGTGTGATTGTCAATCTACATCCACCCTCAGTTTCATAGACCTGAGGCATTCAAGATTCTTTGTTTTCTGGATCAGATACATTTCAGTCAAAGTGGGAAATTTTTTCCATATTGACATTTGAAGTTTGAGCAACACTTCCTTCACCTTCACCTTCACCTCCTCCTCCTCCTGTGATTTATGAATCATCAGTTTAATTTATAAACAAATAACCCCAAACTAGGATTGTTCTGAAGAACTGTGGTTCTTTATTACACTGTAATCACAACCAGGAAAGTTATCCAAAATCTAAGAGGAGAAAAAGGATGTAAAAGCCTCAAACTCCCCCATACCTGAACACAACTCATTTTGTCAACTCATTTCTTGTCTAAAGCCTTCAGGTATGCCTTCCACCTCTTCAACTCTAGATATAGGGAGAACCTCACCTATCTTCCACGCCTTCCAACTCTCTTCTTCCAAATTTAATTTACAGGAAAGGTTAGTGATGAATTGAGGCAATTAATTGATGGAAGAGAATTGATTTTAAACAAGAACTGGTAAATTAATTGAGAGAAACATTTGCTGACAGTTGTAGGTGGGATACAAATTAAAGAAGTTATGTGTAGTGAGTTGGAAGGAAAACAAATTAGCTCATTCTGTGTACAATTTAAAATTAGTTATGGCTATCTCCATATGTGTAAGTGTATGCAGATATGTGTTCTTTTGCCCTTTTGTGGGGTTTATGGTCTCTGTTTTGTTACTGATAGTTTACTAGCCAAATCTAACCAATTCATTTATTCCTATCCTTTATCCTATATTTATCCCTTGGGCCAAAAACTGGAAGCATCAACTGCAAGGGTCTTCAAACCATTCCAAGCCAACTGAGTGAAACCGTTTCTCTTAGACCTTTTGAAGGCCAATTACATGAAAAAAGGCAGATGCTTAGCTTTTATAGTTCCCAATATTCTCCCATGTTTAAGGTCTCTGAAGAGTTCAAAAGAACTTAGCTTACTTTATTTTTATGTCTTCAGCTTTCTTTGAATTCTGCCAGAAATTGCTCTCACCTATTGATCTTTATGTTGCTCACAGAAATGGAGGTTCCACAATGTGAAAGGAACATTTGCAGCAGCATGAACACAATCAGATTGAATTGGAGAGGCAGAAGGCAGTAAAGGTAATGACCATATGTTTTATCACAACACAGCATTAAAGTGGGAATTGTTAAATCTATTAAACACTTGCTAATTGAAATTTGCTATGATTGGGTCACTATCCCCACAGTGCTGCTACCTTTCCAGTTACACATAAAAGAGATAGAACAGTCTTATTTGTCAGCTAAATTATGCCACACCTGATTCTTACTTTCTGTATAGGGCCTACTTGGCTCAGTACATAATGTGTAGCTCATGGAATCAGTTTTAACGAAGTCCTTGTTCAATAACTTGCACGATGCTGATGACACTACCCAATAGCCAAAAATACAAAGGATCTGTGAGCCCTAGTACTAACAGTCAGAGTGCCCAGACATACACACACACAAATGGCAGTAAAATTAAATAGAAAGAAGAACAGGGGTGTCAAATTTGTGATCCGCGAATCGGATGTGTCACACACTGGCCATGCCCATGCCCGGTTTAGTGAAGAGGAAAAAAGTTGTGATACGTCACGTGACGACGCCATGATGATGCACGTTTGATACCCCTGGTCCAAGACAACTTGCCACGCTAACTTGCCACGGCCACTAGCCACAGGACAACTTGCGGCAGGAGAAGAAGTTACACTGATATCAAAGAAATGGTGGAATAGGATCATCATCAAGAGCCGTGGTGGCGCAGTGATTAGAATGCAGTATTACAGGCTAATTCTGTTGACTGCTAATTGTCAGCAGTTCGAATCTTATCGGCTCAAGGTTGACTCAGCCTTCCATCCTTCTGAGATCGGTAAAATGAGGACCTGGATTGTTGAGGGCAATAGGCTGATTCTGCAAACTGCTTAGAGAGGGCTGTAAAGCACGGTATATAAATCTAAGTGCTATAGCTATTGCTATTTAAAAAAGGATGCAAAAGGAGGGACAAAAATGAAATGCGAATGACAAAAATTAAAATATTTTTTAAATTATTGTAAATACTTAAATTGAATTGTTGAATTGTCCAGCAGCGATTTGGCCGTGGCACGTTGGCTGCATCAAGTTGTCCCAATCCGAGAAAGAAGACCAAACAAATGACAAAGGTAGAAGAACCAGCCTTAGAACTGACAATGAAGTTACTGAAGTGGTGGATGGCTTCTGACTTTTAGGGCCAAGCATCAACAGTAAAGAGACAAGAGACAAGAAATAGGCCTAGATTAATACTTGGTGGAGCAGCCATTTCTTTGATCTGCCATCTCATGCCCTCTCTTGTCTGATTTATTTTCAGTTGTAAATTGGAGTATAGGAACTTATAGATTTTTTTTCCAGATGAAACCCCTTTTCTCCCAAATGCTTCAAATTTCTAATTAACATTTTACCAATATAACATTCTACTGCCATACATCTAGCAGTGAAGTTATGCTTTAGTTAATAAAGCAATGAAGGGTAAAACATATCTTAAGTCAAAAATAAGCTATGTTATTATAGCCACCCTCGATAAAAGTAGCCTTAGCCTAGTTGTGGTGTTGATTCTTGGTTGGGTCTACCTGGTAGGACTGGCAGTGGCTAATAATGACAGAATTGTACAGATCTAAATGTGCTGTACCTTCACCCGCTTCTTATTTTCATGTAAATGGGACAAGTTCTGTCTGAGCCACTTCCACATTTGTTTAGGAATTAAGATCTTTTCCACTCATTGCTTGGATAATGGATCTCACCTATCTTCGTCAAAGTCATCTTCCTTACTGTCTACAGCAGGCCTGTCAAACTGGCGGCCTGCGCAGGCCACGCCCACCCCAGCTCCGCAAAGGCAAAAAACATCCTGATACGTCACGATATGGCCCCGCGATCCAATCGGGTTTGACATCCCTGGTCTACAGTATAGAAGCTCTACGGCAGCTGATCCTATCTGGCATCTCCAGAACCTCTAGAGCAGTGTTTCTCAATCTTGGCAACTTGGCAACAAGATATGTGAACTTCAACTCGGAATTCTTTAGCCAGCATGTGGAAGTCCACATATCTTAAGGTTGAGAAACACTGCTCTCCACAGAGGTGATCAAGAGTCCTTCCATTAGATCAGCCTGAGAGCCCTTCAGACCTTCACCAGCAACACAACAGTTTCCCTTCCTTCTTGCATGAGTAAGGCTCCAGTCTGGCGTCCAAGAAAGGGTTGATCAATATAGATGATATTATGCTATACTTGATAGAAAGCAGCCTCTTCTGATGAAATGGATTTACCACCGTTCTTATCAGATGTTTATGCGGGCTGAAGTTTTTTTTGCTGTTACATATTTACACATTTTGTTTCCTTAAGAATCATGGTAGGAAAGCACTTTTTAAAATGGAGGTGTTTAGCTGGCCCTGAAAAAGAATTTTAACACAACCACCACCCCGCCACATCTTTCTGTTCCAAGCTTTTCTACCTGGGCCTTTGCCCTTTGTTTAAATTTATTTTATTTTGTTATCACACAAAAGGCATTGAGGGGGGAGAGGCAGGGAGATCAAATACATTTAAGCTGACATATCCCCCACCTGGAAGATCCTGTCTGTTGATAATTTCACTAGCGCAGAGGATAATTTATGAGCCTAACAGAAAATTCAATACAATATATTTAATTCACCTATTCATTTATTTTAATTAGAGCATTTGTGCTTACACTAAGTAGACTTGAATTGCGGGATTCATGACTCCTGTTCTATATCATATCTTGCCTTTAAATGTTCTTAGACAATTCAATCAAACACATATATTTGCTTAGCTCTCTGAACTTTTCAGGAATTCTCATCCATGGTTAATTCCAATGTTACCCCAAATGCTAGAAGACAAGAGGTCATCCTCATTAGAGCAAAATGCCTGTAAATTCCCAGAGGAAACTTACTGATGGCTCATTAAAATAGCCATAGCTATTAAAGCATTATTAGTTATAGTCATGCAAATGCAACACACGTATTAATAAAGGCAGTTTTGCTGGTATTGTTTTGCTATAGAAACAAACATTGCTACAACATACACACGTGATTCTCAGATCAGATCAGATTAACAAAGTTAGAAGAGACCTTGCAGGTCATCTAGTCCAACCCCCTGCCCAAGCAGGAGACCCTTACATCTGCCTCTACCTAGGATCGAACTCACAACCTCCTGATTGTGAGGCAAGAGCTCCACCTCTAGTCCACAGCAGCTGGGTCTGTTGAATTCTTTATGCTGGCTTATTTGATATTGAGAGACCAATATAATCCTTCCTATCCTATGGATGGGGTAAATTCTGTCAGCCCGGCTAGGATTCTGCTGACTTATTTCCATTTGCTAGTCACTATTCAGTTTTAAGGTCTTTAATTGTTGATTATGTCTGTGTGAAACACTATTTAGTCTTTGGAATGGAAGAAGGAAAGGCTTTTGGCCTGACAGTCATAAAGAGAGCTCTGAGAGTAAGTTGTGGCTGTTCTTATGCAGTGGTTACAATGAAGTTTGTAACTTGACAATAAAGCTATTGATGAGAATGTCCTTTGCACGCTTCTGGTCTCATCCAGAATAATCACTAACCCAACTTATCTTTCACTTTTTCCTTAGCAAATAATGTGTTTGCAAGCCCTGAGCTGTAGACACCCAGAAAATTGTGTAAATGTTAAAAGAGATATCTACAGGCATGTTTAGAGATATGGTTTTAATTTTGATTGGAATATTATTACTCCTGGGCATCTTGTTCATATTACCATATGTGATTTATGCATTTTTGTTTGCTAGTTGCTGAGACTGAAACAAAGTACCAATAAACACTTTTTATTCTTTGTAAAGATAATGAAGAGTTGTTTAGGTTGTATTAGAATGCAAACTTATCCAATTCTGCATTTTTTAAAACCAAAGGTGAACCAAGGTTTAACATCCGCCCCTAGAGCCAGGGAGAAGGCAATTTACTTAAATTTCTTTCTTTCTTTTGAAACAGTACTTGAAACAAAACAAAACAAAATCACTTTTTCAAAGAATCTTCTCAGAATTTTACATGTAGTTGTAATAATAGAATCATATTTAGTCCAAAGCCATGGCCACTGCAGGATTACTAGAGCACTCCAGCAGATTATACATTGAGCCTCTATCTAAAGGCCTTTATGAAGGAGAACTCAGTCCTTCACATGATAATCTATTTTGCTGGCTGAATAGATCTTGCAGTCATGAAGGGTTTGTCTTGAGGTGTCACCTGAACCTGCTTCCTTATAGTTTTAACCTATTGTTTCTAGTCTTGTCCTAAAGGACAACACAAAATAAAATATTTCCTTCTTTTATTGACAGCTCTTTAGGTATTTGAAGATTGCTATCACACTGTCTCTTCTATAAGCTTGTTCCAGGATGCCCATAGTTTCCCAGTTGAAATTATGATTAAGCCTGTTCTGGGTTGTGAAATTAAGGAGTTTACATTATTTATTTATTTTTATTTATTTATTTGTTTGTTTGTCAAACATGTACAAGATAGCAGGTATTTGTATAAACATAAACATAAGCAAAGTAAGTACAGATAAATGAGGACAATAGGACAGTAAGACAGGGACGGTAGGCACAATGGTGTTTTTGGACTGCTAATTGATGTTCATGGATGCCAATCTTGTGCCTTTTTGCCTTATGCAGTGGCTGTTGCAGTCATTATGCTGTATATTGTGGTGCGACCGGAACAATCTGGATCTGAACACACTTAAAACCGTAGAAATGGTGGTAGACTTTAGGAGAAACCATCCCATACTTCCACCTCTTACAATACTAGACAACACAGTATCAACAGTAGAGACCTTCAAATTTCTAGGTTCTACCATATCACAAGATCTAAAATGGACACCTAACATCAAAAACATCATCAAAAAATCACAACAAAGAATGTTCTTTCTGCGCCAACTCAGAAAGCTCAAACTGCCCAAGGAGCTGCTGACACAGCTCTACAGAGGAATTATTGAGTCTGTCATCTGCACCTCTATAACTGTCTGGTTTGGTTCTGCAACCCAACAAGACAGACACAGACTTCAGAGGATAATCAGAACTGCAGAAAAAAACAATTGCCACCAACCTGCCTTCCATTGAGGACCTGTATACTGCACGAGTCAAAAAGAAGGCTGTGAAAATATTTACTGACCCCTCACATCCTGGACACAAACTGTTTCAACTCCTACCCTCAAAACGACGCTATAGAGCACTGCACACCAAGACAACTAGACACAAGAACAGTTTTTCCCTGAATGCCATCACTCTGCTAAACAAATAATTCCCTCAACACTGTCAAACTATTTACTAAGTCTGCATTACTATTAATCTTCTCATCTTTCCCATCACCCATCTCCTCCCACTAATGACTATATGACTGTAACTTTGTTGCTTGTATCCTTATGATTTACATTGACTGGTTCCTAATACGATTTGATTGCTTATTTGTACCCGGACTATCATTAAGTGTTGTACCTTATGATTCTTGACAAATGTATCTTTTCTTTTATGTAAACTGAGAGCATATGCACCAAAGACAAATTCCTTGTGTATCCAATCACACTTGGCCAATAAAAAATTCTATTCTATTCTATTCTATTCTATTCTATTCTATTCTATTCTATTCTATTCTATTCTATTCTATTCTATTCTATTCTATTGTAGATGACTCCTGTTTTTTCTTCTTCTAGGTCCTTCTGGGTCTTTTGGTTTACTTAGGATGTTTTGGAGGGCTTTAGTTTGTTTGTGTACTCTGATGGTGCCATGTGGTTGTAATAGTCTGTTGGTAGTTTCTGAGATGTTTTTATATATGATTATGTTATCCCATTGGCTGTGCAATATGGGATTGAGTGGTTCAACACTTTTAAATAAAGTTGTGTGGGTACCCATTTTGTTGGAAGATGTTGTATAGATGATCTGTTTCTTTTTTCTGATGTTCAGGGTTGCTACAGTCTGTTTGTGCTTGTCTAACAGCTTCTCTCATGGGAAGTTGGGTTGTTACTTTAGTAGTGGTTGGTGTGCATAGTTTTACAATAGAATTTGTAAATTCTATTATTGTAAATTCTAATTTGCCAATGGATTCTTGTTACAGTTCTGTTTTTCAGAACCCAATGGGTCAACCAACCCAGTTACTTTATCTTTCTGAATTTCAGCAATACATTTTGGTGATGCCATCAATATTCCCCACAGAGGACAGGTACTACCTGAAATCTCCTTTATATCTCAACATCATGCATCAGATGCTTGGATGTGGCATTCTAGATTTCCAATAGGCAAGTCCTCTGAATGAACCATAATAATATCCTGTACTGCTGTAAGCTTTGCCAAATCCGTGGCTAAGGCTGCTGCAACAGCCAGGGCAGTATGAGCAGAAAGTCTTCATAAGGCACCAAACTGATGGCTCTCATGGACAATAATCCAGCAGACACCTGGCAGCTAGCTCATCTTTTCTCCATGCTAATAACCATTACAGAGAGCTTGCTCAATTGATTGGTGATTATCTTGGAGAAGCTGGACACTTTAAAAGAAACTGCGTGCCCATGACAGAAAGCAGAACTGGAGCACATTGATTTACTGTGACTCCTCATTATTTTTAAAAGCATTCCACTACCATGAAGACATCTGCAACAGTCAGGGCTACTTTCCTACTCAAAAAGAGAAGTTAAAAGCAGGAAAGACAGTAAAAAGTGAATGCCAAAAAGGAATCTTTGTTTTAAGCTGACGCCAGGCCATTTATTCCACTCACCCTCCGGAAGGAACCCAGGATAATTTATAAGAGAAAAGTAAAAAATATTTTTTTAAAAAAGCACAATAAAGGAACAATATTTAAAGTTTAAAAAAAAGAATAAGGAAAAGGAAAAAGAAAACACAAGAGAACAGGGCTAGTGACGTGGGAGTCTTCTCACTGATATAACTTCTATCTTTCTCTGGCTGCCCAAATTTAGAAAAAGATTAGATTCCTCTATCACTAGATTTATTTTCCTATTCATTCTTTTCCCCTTTGCCCTGTTGAAGAACTATAGACAATGCCACTTCCATTAACCTAGATCTGTTCACAGCTTGAGAACCAGCGGTGGGATCCTGCCAGTTTAACAAGTGGTTCGCTGATCACGTGCTTCGCACGAGCACTTTGCGCGAGTGCTTCGCATGCGCATGCACCTGACACGTACTGTGCACGCATGCGCAGTTTTACGAAAACTCACCTTCTGTGTTACTGCTGGGGAGAAACACAGCTGAGGCGCAGCAATCCGGTCTGCCACGCGAATCAGCTGAGAAGATATAGGTCAGTAAAACGGGTGGGCGGGCCCACCTGATCGTCGGAGCGAACTGGTTCGCTCCCAGCTGATTGTTGGAGCATCCGGTTCACCCGAACCAGTCCGAACTGGTAGAATCCCACCCCTGTTTAATGAGAACCTTCATGTTGCATCAAAGATGAACGTCGGTATTATCTGATTAGCCACTGTTTTTTAAGTGTAAGAGGCTTTTAAGCGTAAGAGGCTACTTTTAAGCATAACAGGCTACTAGATGTGTCTTGCACCATTTCCAAGTACAATTTCAAGGAGACTGGGTAAGAGAGTTAAGCACAGCAGAAAAATTAATTGTGGTTCACATTTTTATGTGAGTTTTCTTGATCTTTGTGCAGCCTGAGGTAACCCCCTCAAATACACACTTTCAGCATTTTCCAGTGACATTTGTAGCTCTGAAAATGTATATCAAAATATGCATATTAGGAAAGAATGGGCCCCAAAAGACTCATGTTAGGAGAATTATGCACACAAATAAGTGAGAGTGTTTATGTAAGCTTTTTAAGCTGAAAATGCTGCATTAGCCCAAAGCAAAGCTACTTATGGAGATCTTGGTAGAACAGGTGAACAGAGATGATTGTGGTGCTCAAATTCATCAATGATTGTGCTAAAAGGAAATTAAAGCGAACAATATGAAGCAGGGATGCATCTGGGGGAATGATTTTTTTCAGCATTTCAGATCACTGTGGAAAGGGCCATTTCTTGAATGTAAATGGAGAAAGCATCACATAAATTGCTAAGTCTGGGATTTTGGTGGTAGGAGTGGTAGAATTTATTTTTTTTAAATCATGTTTTAAATATACAGTATTTGAAGGCCTAGACCATTGTTATTAGCTTACATCAGGCCAGATACAGCCACGGCCATGCCAGCTCCGCAAAGGCAAAAAACGTTGCGATCTGGCCCGCGACGCAATCGAGTTTGAAACCCCTGCCTTACATTTATATTCCACTTTTCCTCTGGAAATTGGCTAACTGAGAAATCTCCCCTCGTTCTATCTCAACCACTGTGTGAGGTAGATAGGGCTAAAAAGAGAGTGTGAAAACAGTCCAAAATGGACTACTTGGTGAGCTCCATATTTAGGTGGGGATTTGAATTTGGGTCTCTATACTCTATACTCCAAGTCAATTTTCCTTAACCAAGACAACTCGAGGAATCACAGAAAACATTGCCTAGATTCTTGCTGCTTTGCCACTAGCTGTAGAATGAGTAGAAACGGGAAAGTGAGAGATATGAGAATGTATAACTCCCAAGCAATCTTATGTTCTGCAAACTGCTCACCCCTAGTGTAAACCTCCTGTTGGAGCAGGGATGTCAAAGCCGACGTGTCACGTTGCCATCACATGAAGTTTTGCGATGTTTTTCCCCTTCGCGGAGCTGGGGTGGGTGTGGCCTGCGTGTGATGCATCTGGCCTGTGGGCCGCCAGTTTGACACCACAGTTGGAGGATATGAATGGTGTTGGTATGCTGCTTGTATTCTTTTTCTGTCTCTGTCTCTGTCTCTGTCTCTCTCCTCTCTGTCTCTGTCTCTCTCTGTCTCTCTGTCTCTCTCTCTCTCTCTCTCTCTGTCTCTGTCTCTGTCTCTGTCTCTCTCTCTCTTCCAGAGAAGTTTTCAACTTCCCCATATTGAACTTTCCACCCATCTTTGAATCAGCAAGAAGCTATATCACATGACATTTGCTGTATTCATTCCCTCATCCTGTCTCTCTTGCTTCTATTCCCAGTTATTGTCCACTGATTTCCCTTCAAGATTATGGATGACAAAACCAACAGAGCAAGGCTTCTTTTCAGTAATGTTGGACTAAGAGGAGAAATGCTAATTGCTAACACCACTTCAGCTCAGGATGATTTGATCTGTGTCATTCATGGGCTGGTGCTTTCAAGTGTGAATTTGGTTAGGTAGTAGTGGAAAAGGCTCTGGATTTAGAAATTGGTATGTTTTTGTATATAGAGTCCTTGTTTCCATTTAAACAATAATCTTACCTCTCTCTTGTTAAGGGAAAAAACAGTTTTACAGTGGGATGAAATTGCCAATTAAGGAAAGATTTAACATTTCAACTCAAGAATGCTGATAAAAATGAAGTGATAGGAAGAACATCTCTGCCAGCATCTTACAGAAATACATTTTCCAGGCATAGAATCCAGAGCATTCCAGAGAAGGATGACTTAGTAAACAAGAATTTTGAAGAAATATTCTCATGAAATGCATGAAGACTTCTTTTCCAGTGCTTACAGTCACATCCGGAGGAATCAAACAGCTCTGGGCAGCTTTAAAATCCCATTGTACTTACTGATGGCTATTTCTAGGACAGAAATAGATTAACGTGTGAAGAAAGATGTGCATGCAAACCCTGTCCCCAACAGCTCCATATTCCCAGCTGCTTGCAAAGTACTTTAGATGTTTAACCTTATTAATGCTCCTAGTTTCAGACAACAGTGCAAATATGTTCAGCCAAATATACCTGCAACCTTCTTACCGTATATCATGTCTGTGTATGCATCCATGTTCCTTACTCCAGTTAGTTCTAACTGTTTGCAGGCAAGTGCCTGTATATCTTAGATCAACCTTCCCCAACTTCCCCCAGTCCCCCTCACTAAATCTTAGAGTTGATTTCACATTCAGCATATCAGGAAGGCATCCTGGTTGAAAAAGTCTGGAATTGTCTGGACAATGAAGGTTTTCCTTGAACTCATTACGTGGTGTTAAGAAAGTAATTCTCTGCTTGAATAAGGAAGGATAATCATGCTGACTTATCCTTAAGGTATAGGTAAAGGTTCCCCTCGCACATATGTGCTAGTCGTTCCCGACTCTAGGGGGCAGTGCTCATCTCCGTTTCTCAGCCGAAGAGCCAGCGCTGTCTGAAGACATCTCCATGGTCATGTGGCCGGCATGACTAAACGCCAAAGGCACACAGTACGCTGTTACCTTCCCACCAAAAGTGGTCCCTATTTTTCTACTTGCATTTTTTTACGTGCTTTCGAATTGCTAGGTTGGCAGAACCTGGGACAAGTAATGGGAGCTCACTCCGTTATGTGGTGCTAGGGATTCGAACCACTGAACTGCCGACCTTTCGATCAACAAGCTCAGCATCTTAGCCACTGAGCCACCGTGTCCCTGACCTATCTTTACCAGATCCTTATAATCAAAGAACTATGATGTGGATTTAGATGGTCTTTGGTGCCCCCTACCCTCAAATTGCCAACACAACCTGCCCATTGCCTCCTATAGCTAAACAAATATTTCCTGGTAGCTGAGGCCTTTCCCTACAATAATGTGAAGATCAAAAGGAAAGGAAGAAGTGATGAGAAAAAGACGGCAAGTTCCTCTGGATTGCCCTGACAGGAAATGACAAAGTGTTGGCCTTATGTAACCGTGGGGGGGATTATTGGGAGTTGGAAGGAAGGGAGACATACTTCCTAACCACAGAGCAGTGCCAGATCTCTGTAGGTGAGGATGATAAAATAATAAAGCATTTCCCGTGTGTGGTTTTCATTACCTCATGTTTGTTTTTCCTCCCAAGCACTATGGAAAGAGAACAGAGGTCCCCAGTTTCAGCCGGCTCTCCCCTGAGGATCACAGCTGCACAAATAGGAGGAAGACCCACCATGGAATTGATCCCAACACCTTCCTGCTGCAAAGTATGATTTGCTCAGCCTCTTTAATGTCGTTGATGCTTAAATAGTCACTGCAGAGGCTTCGTCATTGTCCTCCTGAAATAAAGCTAAAACTGACATTATTTCACTCTGGATTCCAAGCTGGTAGCAGAGATGCAAAGCTGCAACTCCCCCCCCCCCCACGAAGGGTCCTGCCATTGTTAAGTGACAACTTCTTACACAAACCTTAAGTAGCCATTGTCATTATGTAGGCCCTTTTTAGCAGATTTGCTTATGTTTCTGAATTAAACGGTGATATCATAATCCTAATCAAGTGCCTTGAAAAGAAAAGGATTATAAAATCCAAGGGCAAATAACCGCATGCAACTCCCCCAACAGCATACAACTCAAAGGGATGTAAAAGCATCCTTTTACAGCTCTCAGGGCTTCATCTCTTCAGAGGTGCCAGATTTTTCAGCACTATCCTTTTTTATATATAACCCTTGTGAGAGAGAAGCAGAGATGGTATTCTCCCAGTTTGTACCGGTTCGCCCGAACCGGTAGCAGAAATCATGGGTGGCGCCCCCCCCCAGCTCTATGGCACTCCTTTTTGGCATGTTTTTGAGGCTGGGTCAGTGGTGGGTTCCTATCAGTGCAGTCGACTCTACCGCATGGGTAGCGGCCAGCAGATGTTACTATTTGTGCGCAACAGCTCCGGTGCCGTCTTCGCCAGTCTGTCGTGTGGCACCATCTTATTTTTGGGCTGATTTTGCTTCCTGCGCATGGACGGAAGCAAAATCTTGTGAGGGGACGCGCGTGCGCGAGTGATTTTGCCAATTTTTTGCTTCTGCGCATGCACGGAAGCAAAAAAGCAGCAAAATCACATGCACACCTGCGTCCCCTCGCGAGATTTTGCCGAAACATGGCGATGTGCATGCAGCGCACCGGCATCGCAAGGAAGAAGCAACCCGCCCCTGGGCTGGGTGCATGCACGGAAAGCTTGCGCGCGAGTAAAGCACATGCACGGGTGGCTGTGAAGTGAGCGCGCTCACATTTGTGAACCGGTAGGGAAGGTAAGTGAAGGTAAGTGAGAACCATCCCTGGAGAGAAGGGATAAAATGGGTCTATGAGTTCTCCTGAAAGCTAATCTCTATAGTTTGGAAAGCCATAATGTATAGTTTAGTACAAAGTTTGAACCAGGTTACCAATGATTTGTTCCACCAATCACCCTAAAATGAAACTATGGTTTAGCTTATGATCTCATCCAACATAAATCTAAGTAGATGATAATTATCTAGTATAAGTAATTTCAAGTGCTCCTATACTTTAATATAATTT
Organism: Diadophis punctatus similis; assembly: GCA_023053685.1. NCBI lineage: Eukaryota > Metazoa > Chordata > Lepidosauria > Squamata > Dipsadidae > Diadophis > Diadophis punctatus. The sequence continues at coordinate 185,631,967 of JALIGW010000001.1, read as the reverse complement.
AGGCAAGCCTGCTTTGACAATAATGAGAAAAGATTGGCCCAACATCTGGACAATCAACAACATTATTTTGAAGACATTTCCCCCTGCAAATAAGACCATGATGGAACTAAGGAGACAGTTAGAACAATTAATCAGTGGAATGACTTGCTTCCAGAAGTTGTAGGTGCTCCAACACTGGAGGATTTTAAGAAAAGATTGGACAACCATTTGTCTGAAATGGTGTAGGGCAGTGATGGCGAACCTTTTTTGGTTCACGTGCCAAAGGGGGGGGGGAATGTGGGGGATCACGTGTGTGCGTGCCCACACTCATAATTCCATGCACCCCCGCACATGCACGCATGACCCCCCTGCTCCCAGCATGCAATGGCACGCCCATTTTTCGCTCTCCCCAGGCTCCAGAGCCTTCCTAGGAGCCTGGGGAGAGCGAAAACGGCCTTCCCCACCCCCTCTGGAGGCTGGAAACAGCCTGTTTCCCGACTCCCAGTGGGCCCAGAAGGCCCGAAAATCAGCCAGCTGGTGCACACATGCACGCCGGACCTGAGCTCGCGTGCCCACCGATATGGCTCCGCGTGCCACTTGTGGCACCCGTGCCATAGGTACGCCATCACGGGTGTAGGGTTTCCTGCCTGAGCAGGAAGTTGGACTAGAAGACCTCCAAGGTCCCTTCCAACTCTATTATACTGTTATGGCTGAAGAACATTCCTAAAGGGAGAAATATTGAGCAGAGAAGTGAAACAACTTTCTTTTACTTGTGATTTACAATACCTGCAATGAAGTTCTAAATCATCACTAAAGTAATTCTTGGAATGCTACTGATTTTATACACAGTTATGCTTACTTCAGGGTAGCAATTTATGTTCGTATTACGTGAAGAACAAACATTCAAAAATTGCTAGGATTTAGAAAATGGATTTTCAAGTGGCTTGGTTATTAGCAATTTTTCCACCATCCCTAGGGAGCTGAAGATGAGAGGTAGAGATGAAAAAATGTAGCCCATTTAATTTATGATCTTGAATCATAACACAGACCCTTGATTCTAGGCACAGTACCAGGTAAATCTGACTGCTATTAGTTACCCACTCAGTGCTCTACCAGTGGAGGGACATTGGGCTGGCAACAACAACATCTGCTCCATTGTACATATTAGTGGCATTGTGCCAGGTAGTCATACCTTTTTTATGATGACATATGAAAACAATCCAACTTGTCTTGCAACAACTTAGTTGGTTCAAGTTCAAATAATAAATTTATATAACATAAAGCACAGGAAGAAATGATGAAGATGTTGACATCAAACAATTGTGGCTGAAGCCAAATCTTACTACTACTACTAATCCTGGATTAGGTTATTTCCAAATCCTGCCCTGTTATTTCCAAAAAGTTGTATTTTAAAAGTCTTCAACTGGATTTTTATATGTTACATTCTGTGGCCACCCTATAAATGTTCTGTCAAGACCAAATTTGAGGATACGTAGAAACTGGATTTTAATTAGGATTGTCAACAAATTTTGGTGAATAACTGAGATTTCTACAATCAGATATTTAAAACAAAGTATATTGATTTCAAAAAGTAAAAACAAAAACTGTTGACATATTTTACATCCATCATCAGTTTATGGATGTGGTACTAAACAAGTTACTTAGGATTATTTATTTTCAGGGGTGGCCAAACTATGGTTCTTTGAGGACCTGTGGACTTCAACTCCCAGAATTCCTGAGCCAGCCATGCATGCATGGCTAGCTCAGGAATTCTGGGAGTTGAAGTCCACAGGTCCTCAAAGAACCATAGTTTGGCCACCCCTGATTTATTTATTTAGTGTATGATGCAAAAATGATAGAAGAAAGTAAATATATACACACAATCCATGTAATTATATATAAAACTTCTATGGGGATATGGCAGTGACCTCATAACTGGATGTCCAAATCAGGTGTCCAGGCAATTGTCTCTGGCATTGCTTTATGCAGATCTTCTAGAGCAGGGGTCCCCAATCATTTGGACCTCAGGGACCACCAAGGTCATAATTTTAAATCCCGCGGACCACCAAATTCATAATTTTAAGTCCTGCAGACCACTAATATGATTTTTTAAAAAAAGATAAATATATTTGTAAAATAATGATCAGAGAACTTCCATTTTATTGATATGAAATGCACCTATTTAATATAACAAAATTATAAACGCTTATTTAATCATAACAAAATCTTTAAAGGTTGTTTTAATTGTAACAAATTTATTAAAGTTAGTGTAATTATTACAAAATAATTGAAGCTTATTTGACGGTGGCTTGCTGATATTGTTGGGAAAGTCAGTCCCATATTCCAGAGCTGTAGCTGTAGTCCCTTCCCTCTCCTCCCCTCCCTTCCCCCCTTTCCTTGCCTCTTCTTTCCTTGCCTCTTCCTCCTCCTTTCCTTTCCTTTCCTTTCCTTTCCTTTCCTTTCCTTTCCTTTCCTTTCCTTTCCTTTCCTTTCCTTTCCTCTTCTTTCCTTCTTTCCTCTCCTTTCCTTTCCTTCTTCCCTTCCCTTTCCTTCTTTTCTTTCATCTTCTTTCCTTTCCTTTCCTCTTCTTCCTTTCCTTTCCTTCTTTCTTTTCCTTCTTTCCTTTTCTTTCCTTCTTTTTCCTTTCCTTCTTTCCTTTCCTTCTATTTCCTTTCCTTTCCTTCTTTCCTTTCTTTTCCTTTTCCTGCACCGGGGTGGAGGAGGTGCTCCGGGATGACCAAAGGGCCAGTCCTGTGACTACCACAGCTCTGGAATATGGAACCGGCCTATGGTGGGGCTGGAAATCTCTGCCATAGGGGGTGGCACGTGCAATGTGCAACTTTGCAAGTAGTGAAACGTGCAAAAAGGAGCGCAGCCCTCACCAGCCAGAACAAAATAATGGTGCTGTTGTGGCGGGGCGGGGCGCGCAAGCAGGCCGAAGCGGGGTTTGTGATGGCTGGAAGCTGCGGGAGCGAAGCCCTACTTGCATTTGCGTGGCATCAGCATTCTGCCTCGATATATTTGTGCCAGATGGTGGCGCAAGGCAGCCCTCGTCTCCTGCCACTTGGGACTCAGAGCGGTAAAGAGAGTCCAGTCTGGGGAGCAGCTGGAGTTTGCTATCCATTGCGGATGCTAGCTTGGCCCCCTGCAAACTCTCATCTCTCAAGGAGCTCGGCCGAAGCTTCCCGTGCTGCTGCAGTGACTGCTCCTCGACATGGGCAATCTTGCACATTATGTTTAATAGTTTGCAAATCAGAGCCATAGTCGCAATAAGGATTTTTCCATCCCCACTGATATAGGGCAGAGGCACTTCTTCCAGTATCACATTACTTCGGGCAGCTCTATTGGAAGTTAATAAAGATGGCACTGCTGTCAAACAGACTGTCATTTCTTTGACATTGATAGGGATTCTGCAACCTCTAGGTCAGTGGTGGCCAACCTTAAGCATACCATCCGCCAAATTTTTTCGCAGACGAGTTCAGATCTGCCATTTATTATTTATTTATTTATTTGGTTTTTTTTTCAGGGTCCACTTTTTTCAGATCAACCAAACATTACAGGAATTTACTGACAAGCTTGTTGTCTAGCATCATGGATTGAGAGAGAATGACTGGTCCAAGGTCAACCAGCTGTCTTTCATGGCTCAAATGGGCTAGAACTCAACCAGTCTCCTGGTTTCTACCCTGGTGCTTTAACCATTAGAACAAACTGGGTCTCCTATTTGATCCATTTTGAAATTGTCTACAAACAGTATTTGTTTAATATGGAAATCTGGACTTGGAAAAACAAGTGTCCTCCAATAGTCTACAATGCAGATTTTACCACCACATTTCTGCCCACCATGGGCAAAACGTCCTGAAATAAATATTCTAAGAGGAAGCATTCATACCACTACTTGCATCCAGTTCTTTCCAGGCACGCGACTGACCTCAGGTTTGGGAAAAGAAAAAATAAATCAACCAAAAGCCCTTTCTGGATTGGGGAAGAATGTGGGGGGGGGGAGATAGCCCCAAGTAGGCGCTCTCCATTGAAACTAAAGAAATCAGGAGAATGAGAGCAAGACTTCCTCCTCTTCCTTTCCTTTCCTTTCCTTTCCTCCTTCCATCCTTATTCAAGGATTTCTCCCTTGGACCACAGCCTAGGCAGGCCCCCCGATCAGATTTGCTGAAGCAAGGGCTGGAAAGAGCAGCTGGCGGCAGCAATCTGATGAAGAAACAAAGGAATGCCCCGCTGGTTCTGGGATCCCAGGTAAACACGCCTGCTTTATTATGGAGAGGAGAGGAGCAGATGATTTGCGACTGGAAAACGGAGAGGGAGAAGCGGAGTCAGGGGAAGTTGGGGGGGAGCGGTCGCAGCGAGCTGGTGCTTATCTGTCATCTGGCTTCTCTGTGTGCCAGCTGAGCCACGTGACTGCCCTTTCTTATTCTAATCAGCACATGCCTTGGTTTCCCAAGACGTCACGCAACCGCCACCGCAACAGCCCGACATTAAAAGGCAATTATGGTGGTGTATTTGCAAGCGGCCCTTCTCTGAAGCTTGCTCTACTGCAATGGTTGGCTGGTGTAAATGGATCCCACTCCAGATGCGGTGGATCGAGCGGCACATGAGCGGCAGGGCTGGCGCTTGTGACTGACTACTTCCTCCTCTGCTATGCTCTTCTATGACTCGTGGACTTCAACTCCCAGAATTCCTGAGCTAGCATGATTGGCTCAGGAATTGAAGTTGAAGTCCACAAGTCACAGAAAAGCCAACTTTGTTGCTTCGTTTCGTCACTGCCAGAGTTTGACTTCGAACTGCGCTCTCTCTCCAGAATTATGCAGGAAGAAGGGGATCGGACAATAAGAAGGTTGGAATCACTTTCGCTCGCTAAATTTTAGCGAGCGAAAGTGATTCCGAACTTCTTATTGTCCGATCCCCTTCTTCCTGCATAATAAGCGTCAGCCTTTTCTGTCCGTTGGATGATTGCAATGTGCCACTTGCAATCATCCAATGCGCCACATTTGGTGCATGCGCCACGGTTTGGCCACCCGTGCTCTAGGTAGAGGCAGATGTAAGGGTCTCCTGCTTGGGCAGGGGGTTGGACTAGATGACCTGCAAGGTCCCTTCCAACTCTGTTAATCTGTTAATTTGAGTAATATACTGTAATTTATGACAAGGTTCAAGCAATGATATCACTTACTTGCGAACAGGCTGATAAAGTTGAAATTATCTTCTCTGGTCATCCAAACCTCTGTGTTTCTCTTTTAGGAATTGATTCTAAGTGCCATGTTCTTGTTGATATGATGCTGTTTGCGTACAGTCATTATGCCTCTAAATTCAGGACTCTACCAAACTATTGGAGGGATATTTAGATGAAAAGATTGTTGAGAAAGAAATAAGTTTGGTTCCATGTGTTTAGTATCAATTATTATTTTATTTTAAAAAATTACAAATAGTATTTAAGAAAGTGATCCAATGAACGTTTTGTAACTCAGATTTTGTAACTCCAACCATTTTCAGTAAACTTCATTCTCTATGACCAGTTATGTTGTAACACTATAATTAGAACCCAGAAATTATATTTCATAGGGTACATTGTATTATTCCAGTGTATAACCATATCCTTATTCCTATCCAAATAGACTTTCAGAGGTGCTAATTTTAGCTTACCCAAAGAAACCACCCAGACTGAAGGCAGATCTACAATTTCTGTTTGACTATTGCTAGTTTGGATCACATACCACTTCCTGAGGATGCCACCCGCTTCCGCAAATGCACTCTTTGTCTGTGTTTTCCAGCTTCAATTCAAAATGGCTATTTTCCATCCCGAGCCATCCGACATCCTTCAGAATAGAGGGTCTCCAATGCTTCCTTTTGTTTTAGTGACAGCCTTACCTCTGACTGGCTGTAATGTGTGGTATTACATCCCCTTCTTTCCTGTGGCTAATCCAGTGGCTAAAAATGTCCTGAGCATTTCTGCCTGGGCTGCTGGGCCGATTTGTTTTCCGCTATTTAGCAGTTGCTGGTTTGTTCTCTCTCTCTCTTTTTAATAATCTTGCAATTGATCCAGCTTTAGTTGGTTCATTAAGTCTATGAAATATCCTCAAAACTAGAAGGTATTCCATCTATCCCTTACATCTTGCAGTGATTACCTCTTCAGATTTTCCCTGGCTAAATGAAGCATGCTTTTCCACCTCCTGCCCCCCCATGCAAATCTTCCATTTCCTTTCCTTTCCTTTCCTCTTTCCTCTTTCCTTTTTCCTCTTTCCTCTTTCCTCTTTCCTCTTTCCTCTTTCCTCTTTCCTCTTTCCTCTTTCCTTTCCTTTCCTCTTTCCTTTCCTTTCCTTTCCTCTTTCCTTTCCTTTCCTTTCCTTTCCTTCTTTCCTTTCCTTCCTTAAATTGCAATGCATGAAGATAGTTACTTTTTCTTTTTATGAAGGGGAACTATCAGTCGCTCTTTGCTTTCATGAATTTACAGAGGATTGATTATATCCCATCAAGCTGGTGTTGACTCATAGAGACTACAAAGGTAGACCTTCTTCAGGATGGCCTATCCTCAACTTGGTTCTTCAGGTCTTCCCACAGTCCACCCATCACCACAGTAATTGAGGCTATCTGCCTTGCTGTTGGTTGTCCTCTTCTCTTTTCTTCCATCTTCATTAGCATTATGGACTCCTCAAGGGAGCTGGGTCTTTGAAGAATTTGGCCAAATATAGTAATTTGAACTTGATATTTTGTGTTGGGAGCGAGCACTCTGATTTTCTCTGTTTTTGTTTTTTTGACTATCCATAATATTCTTAAATTTCTCCAACACCGACATTCAAAAGCATCAATATTCTCTCTATCCTGCTCCTCCAAAGTACAATTTTTCACATTCATGGTAAAAAGCTATGGTTCCCAGTTCCTTTGTTTAGTGTCTCTCTAATCTTTCTCCAAAATGTAGTGGTCAGAATACTACAAATCAGCCATGCAGTTCCCATTCATTTGGGATGGAAAACAGATATCAACTATCATGCAGCCTCTTCCTATTACAGGTTTGACTATAGTCAATGACATTCACTGGGTGTTTAAAAAAGTCAAGATGGTGAGCACAATTGTGTAGTTGATGTTCTGCTGCTTTTTACCATGTGTAGCACACATATAGAAAGATAAGCCTTCAATTATGCAATGGCACCCATCCCATACGCCATACCCCTGGCTGCACTTTACAAAAAGAAAGAAATATGCCAGCCCCAGAAAAAAAGAATAAAAATTCCATGCTTGCCAACATGAGTAATATGATCATGCTTGTTTTGTATAATCATTTTATTATTATTTTATTATTAGATTTCTATGCTATCCATCTTGCTAAGGTGCCACCAATCATATTACTCATTATGGCCCTTGATGGCACCCAAAAGTGCATTCTCCTCAGCTACAGAAAGGTTGTCTATTTTGAGAGCAGTTAGTTTTCTTGATAGGGAAATATGTTATAATACATGAAATATTTTGCTTCTATGCCAGGCTGTTGTTAAAAGTGAAGGTCGTAGACTAGGAAGTAAGGTTTACATTCATATCTGATTTGTCTATCTGAATTACTTCAGAACTATACTTAAGGGCTGTTGACTAAGAAGCTGTCTCTACATATACTATAAGAATGAGGAGAACAGTCTGGTATCTACCTGCCAGTTTTGGCCTACCTTCATTATTATTGTTTATCACACAGTCAGCCAGATCTTTAGATATGATTTGGCATTTTATCCATCTATCGAGTCCTTCCCAAAAATCTGAGGTAGGCAAATGTTGTATGGTGGTGTTAGAGATATTTTCAAAAATTGAGACGTGAGATGAGTTGAGCTGAGAATAATTGGCCCAAAGTCACCCAGCTTCCATGCAAGAGACTATCAGAACTCAAGAGTCTCCCCATTTCAAACCCAGCAACTTAACAAATAAACCAAACCGGCTTTGTTCCCAACATCTGAATACAAGCACAGTGCACACATAGCAAAGGGGATCCAAGTTTGGTTCTTTCTAAGGAAGATCATTACAAAAATACGGCATCCTTCACTTAATCCTCCAGGGAAAGATTGAAGGAAAACGAGGTCCAGGCAGAAGAAGAACATCATGGCTTAAAAACCTAAGGGACTGGTTTGGACAAAACTCAGCAGCACCTTTTCATGTGGCTGTTGACAAAAATAGGATTGCCAACATGATCGCCAACATCCGATGATGGATATGGCAGAAGAAGAAAAAGAAGAAGAAGAAGAAGAAGAAGAAGAAGAAGAAGAAGAAGAAGAAGAAGAAGAAGAAGAAGAAGAGGAAGAGGAAGAGGAAGAGGAAGAGGAAGAGGAAGAGGAAGAGGAAGAAGAAGAAGAAGAAGAAAGAAGGGAAGGGAAGGGAAGGGAAGGGAAGGAAGGAAGGAAGGAAGGAAGGAAGGAAGGAAGGAAGGAAGGAAGGAAGGAAGGAAGGAAGGAAGGTGCCAAGATCTTAAAACAGCGAACCTCTGAGATTCATGTATTGCTGCACTTACCTGCACCAGGTAAGAGAGGCAATTATGAGGAATTCTGGCAAGTGGTTCCATCAAAATCTGAAAAGGTAGAAATTCTCTGTTTCTCTAAATATAAGAACTAAGTCCAACAAGTGTGGTTCAACTCCTGCCTCCAGGTGCATGTCAACTAGAAAACAGACCTAGGATCTCACAGTATGGTAGCTGAGACACACGGGCAGATATACGGAAGGGCTGGCTGTACTATGGGGTTGAGCTTTCCACATACACAGCCAGACACCAATTACTACTTTCTCTCATGTTGTGGCTCTATTTTAAATCAGCTGTGTTACTGAACCTGCCTGTAGAGATATACTTTGTGGGGCACCCATTTTCTAGTTAGAGTCAATTGCGTTTAACCTCTGAGGGTTATCTAGGTCACTCATGTCCCCTTGTGACCGCTGATTCCCTGACATTTTTTTTTCTGCACACAATGTAGAATTATATCCCTCAGTGAGATTTCACAGAGGTACCTCTTATAAATAGTTTATAAAGGACTGATTAATGGTTAATAAAAGAGTTTGAAAAATTGTTAATCAATTGCAATAGATCACTACTGAGTCTGACCCTTCAATAGGATACTTATAACCATAGTTTATAACCTTTTAATGTCTGCTGCATTTGTCATTATAATCATGCACTTATAAGATGCATTTTTGCACATGGGTGTTAAATAATTTACTTGTGATCCCAGCGGTCACCAAAGTTTCATTAAATTCTACCTCCAAGATACTTAGGCTTATCCAATTGGTTTACTAGCCACTTATTATAAATTTCATTTTTGTCTATTTTTCAGTTTAAAAAGAAGAGCAGGGTAGCTTTAAAAGAATAAAACCACTGAATAAATAACCGTATGATTGCAACAGTTGGTTTAGTTTGCTCAATGTTATGTCGTGCAGTGTAGATTCATCACAAGACCTCTTGCCATCAAGTTTACTTGCAAAGAGACTGTTGTGCACTGTTACATAAATGAGTGTAAGGGGGGGCAGGAGTCACATCACCAAAATAAGAAGACTTGCACATAATTTTCATATTGAAATTTTTGCTTGCTAGAAATTGGAAACACATTATATAAGTTAAGAAGAAATGCAGACCACTTCATTTTAATATATGAGACTGTGACTAAATAATTGTAGGAGGGAGGGGTCAAATGTCGTGAGTCCTTGTGTGGTCGCAAGAGATCTAAGTCCAGTCCACCTTGAATGCCTTTCTTATCTCCCGCTCTTTTCCCTTTACCGCTAGTTGGTCAGATTCTTGTAGACAGCTTAAGCTTGCAATAAATCTTTATACTCATTTGAACTGCCCGAATCTCCTGATCTCCCCTGGTGTTTGACAGTAATTTGTGCACTTATTCATCAGGCTGGCTCACTTGGTTCAGCAGGATGACTGGGGAATTTTGGAAGTTTATGCATAAACTTTTTGAACTTTGCGTAAGCGCACTATCGTGCCTACCGTCCCTGTCCTTCTGTCCTATTGTCTAAATTTACCTATACATACTTTGCTTTTGTTTATGTTTATATCATACCTGTTATCTTGTACATGTGTTGACAAAATAAATAAATAAATAAATAAATAAATAAATAAATAAATAAATAAATAAATAAATAAATAAATAAATAAATAAAATAAAGTTGAAGTCCACACATCTTAAAAGTTGCCAAGGTTGAAAAACACTGCATTCATTGAAAGAGTATCCAATCTTATGCAACTGCCATATTCACTATTTTCCTATTCTGAATCTCTAAATAATACCTATAAATAAGAAGCACGCATTTAAATTCGCAAAAAAGATTCCATGTTTAACATTCTGTAGTGGTTGTGTGGATTTCTGTTCACGTAGCGATTTATTGAAACATGCATACCTAAACTTTTGCATGCAGCTGCGTCTGTTTTCTTTGTTACTTTCCGGATCTGGTTTCTAGGGCTGGAATAGGAACAATGATGAAAGTTCCATTAAAAATGGTGGAACTTTGAAATAAGGATGCAGAGGTTTACGGTACATATATATGATAAATAAATCAATGGCACTAAATGCATGCAACTAGAGGTCATTACAATTAGGCCCATGCAAAGTGACTAAGGTCATTTCCTCAGGAGTGATTTGTAGCATTCTCTAATCATTCAATCACCACTGTGCCAAATGAACAGTAATGATATAAAGGCTTTATATCACTTCAGTGATGTGTTGCTATGAAGTTGCAATAAATTACCAGTCAGGATATGGTGGTTTCATGAATAGCTTTGAGATGACACTTCACTCAAACTATCCACAGAATGGAGCCCTCCTTTGAAGAGGTTTTGTGAAAGTCTATGGAGATTCTCAGTCATCCAGGTCATGGTTATCCCAAAGGTGCTTTTTCAAAAGGCAACTGGACTTTGTGGTTTTTTCTTTGAAGACGTTTCGAAGCTTCTTGGGTGAGAAGCGAAACGTCTTTAAAAAACCATGAAGTCCAGTTGCCTCTTGAAAAAGCACCTTTGGGACAGGTTTTGTGAAAGGGAAGATTTGGAGGCCCTTCTTGTGATGCCCCATTCCAAGGGATTCAAGTGTGGGATCCTGTTTGAAAGCATTAGAAATCCTACTCATTCTGTAGGAAGTGGACCAGTTGTCTAAGGCATAGCAGTTGCACTCATTATTTCTTTCCATATCATAGGGAGCATTAAGCAAAACTGCCCAGAGCACTTTCCCCAACCATAGTGCTACATTGCTAGAGTGACGCTCCAGGAATTAAGAGGCAGGCCAAGCAAGGCAGGAATCTTCTTTTATTTATTATTTATTTAGTGTTCTTATATGCTGCCCTACTCCCTGAGGACTCAGGGCGGTGTACAACATTTAGAGAACAACTAAACAATATAAAATTTAAAAACAGTATTAAAAAGAATTTTTAAAAACATTTAAAAACCATACATACATGGGGGAGACCTAAGATGTAGATTGTCTCAGTACCCCGCCTGCAGGAAAAGCCATGTCTTGATGGCTTTTTGGAAGGCCAGCAAGGTGGGGATAATTCGGCTCTCTGGGGGTAGTTGGTTCCAGAGAGCAGGGCCCCCCACAGAGAAGCCCCCCCCCCTAGGCCCAGCCAGCCGGCATTGTTTGGTTGACAGGACCTGGAGGAGACCCACTCTGTGGGACCTGACCGGTCGAAGGGAAGTATGAGGTAGGATGCGGTCCCGGAGGTAACCTGGACCTAAGCCATGTAGGGCTTTAAAGATGATAATCAACACCTTGAATTGCACCCGGAGACCGATGGGCAAACAGTGCAGCTGGCGGAGTATGGGTGTTACGTGGGTGTATCTTGAGACACCCACCACAACACGCGCAGCCGCACTTTGCACCAGTTGAAGTCTCCGGATACTCTTCAAGGGTAGCCCCATGTAGAGCGCATTACAGTAGTCCAGTCGAGAGGCACTAGCACTGATAGTAACACTCTATGGCAGAGGTGGGGAATTATGGTCCCTTTATGACTTGTGGACTCCACAAGTCATAAAAGGGCCATAGTTCCCCACCCCTGCTCTATAGCAATAATCCACTGCTGCTTTGGAAGGGGCATAATTTTATTTACTTATTTACTTGTATCCCACCTTTATTATTTTTTTTACCAATAACTCAAGTCAGCGAACATATCCAATACTCCTTTTCCCCACAACCAGAAACCTGTGAGGTGGGTTGGGCTGAGAGAGTGTGACTTGCCCAAAGTCACTCAGCTGGCTTTCATGGCTAAGGCAGGGCTGGAACTCATGGTCTTCCATTTTCTAGCCTGCTTCTTTAACCACTAGACCCGTGATGGCGAACCTATGGCACACGTGCCACCTGTGGCACTCGGAGCCATATCTGAGGGCACGCGAGGCATTGCCCTATGTCAGCTCCAGCTGATTTTCGGCCTTCCGGAGGGCGGGGGAAGCCGTTTTCGCCCTCCCCAGGCTTCAGGAAAGCCTCCTGAAGCCTGTGGATGGCAAAAACGGCCCAATGGGCCTACCAGAAGTCCGGAGGCTTCAGTGAGGCCTGCGTGCATGCGCGGGGGGAGGGCATTGCATGGTGTGGGCACACACACACACACGCCCTTTTGGCATCCGAGCAAAAAAAGGTTCGCCATCACTGCACTAGACCAAACTACCTTGAAAGTGTTTCTTCTTTTGAAGAGGAACAAAAAGCCAGCATCATTGGCATATTTAAATTGTTTTTGCTGCTGCTGCTGTTTGATCATGATTGCAAGGCCACACTGAGCAAGATGGATCCTATAACCCAAGTGCTGAAGCTGTACTACTATTGTGCAGCAGATCCATGCATTTATGATTAAAATAAAGACTAACTTTGAGAACATGTTGAAGGTATTAGTCCTGTGTCCTCTCCCTTCCCTCTTGTTGGCACTGCTTTTAGTAAACAACTGGGATTTTGTGATCTAGTGCAAATTACCCCAAGATTACATTCTGCATACAGTGATTTGTGATTCTTGGGAGAGAGGAATCTGCCTTGAATCGAGACAGTGGCTCATCAGGATTTTAGGCAAGCTTTTCTTAGCCTTATTTGGAAATGATAAAGGATGGAATTTTAGAGTAACTGAAGACAAATGTGAATGTTGTTTTGTTGCTGGCTGCAAATCCTAAATTTTTCTTCTTGTAAGCTGCCCAAGGTAATTGGGGGTCAGGTGGCATATAAATTTAATCCTCTACACAGCGGTTAGGTTTAAACAATAAATAGTATGGAAGAAAACCGTATTATTTCTCTTTTCTTGGAACAGATTTATAAGATACTTTTTACTTTTAACATTTCTTTCTGTTATTTTTAAAAGGGTGGGTGGTGGGGGTTCATTTGCAAAGCAGCCATCATATCAAATGACATGGAATCATATAATTTTCTGCAAAAAAAAATCAATGTACATTTTACCCCAAAGATACATTTTTCTTTCAAAGAAATGATTTATACAATAGCACTATAGCAATAGCACTTAGATTTATATAACGCCCCATAGTGCTTTACAGCACTATCTGAGCAATTTACAATGTCAGCATATTGCCTTCAACAATCTGGATCCTCATTTTGCTGACCTCGGAATGATCGAAGGTTGAGTCAACCTTGAGCCGGTGAGACTCAAACTCTAGGCTGTGGCCAGAGTTTGCCTGCCATACTGCATTCTAACCACTGTGCCACCAATTTTACAATTTCTCACTTATTTGAAACAACAGTCCCCAAATGCTTATTGAGAATTCTTGATGATTAGTTATGGATTTGAAGAAATGTCAATGGGAACACTCAGTGCTACTGGTTATAATATACTCTGATGACCCGGGACAAGGCACGAAGGCCACACAGCCAGCTGAGAGTTCAAACTCCCCTTTAATGCTCCAACTTTCCCCCAAACCATGTTATGCAAGTCCCAGAGCAAAGCGTGTGCGCACACACACACACACACACACACATACACACACACACACCAGCCTCTGGCTGCGAGTAGTCCAGCAAAACGCTGTTAGCACAACGGCTTCAAGGCAAGAAGTCCAGCGGAACAAGGGAACAAGGAAATGAATCAACGAAGCAAGGAAGAAGCAATGAGTCCACGAAGCAAGGAAGAAGGCAAGCAGTACTGCAAACGCCAGACGTTGGCAACGGCACACCAAACTCCACAAATTCAGCGTTTGTTGCTTACAAATGCCCCTCTCCACAGCAGGGAGGGGCATTAAGTCTCAGTCCCCAGGTGTGCCTTGTGAAGAGGGGCAGGGCACTCTCCTCCCAAGTCATTGGGTTGGCCTGCACTGTTCCCGCCTCCTCTCCACCCTCTGTGCTCAGGGATCAGGAAGGGGTGGTCCTTGCTCATCGCCTAAGCTCTGTCACTCCTCATTTCCACTGCCTGCCCTCTCTCGGTTGTCCTGCCCCTGTTCCTTCCTGCTGGCAAGCTGTCCCAAGCCAGAGGGACCTGGGACTGCCTTGTCCTGCTCTTCTCCACATTCCTCCGAAGCCAATGAGGCTGCCCCCTTGACCTCCATTGGCCCCAGCTCCTGCTCATCCTCCTCCGCTGATTCAGGCTCCAACAGGGGCATGACATATACTGTACAATAGCTTCCTCCTTATGTGACATTGACTTCATATTTTGTCTAGAAATAAATTGCTTATTAAATGCTTTAAGGATAGGAAATTTGTCTGCACTCTAAAATATATATGTTATTTTTCATTTCATTTTCATTTAATGCAAATTGGGACAATAAAATAATAATACTCCAACAAGTTGAAACTATTGAACAGGTGTAGGATGAAGGTAGGTCTCATTTTATTGGCAAAGAATTCAGTCTCTGATAGCAACAGATGAGAAAGATTTATAGTCATCGTTATACACACATGCAAGTAGCAAAATCTTCCCATATGGACAGTTGTACTGTTGAAATGGAGCAAATGGTAGTTACCTGAAGTTGATAGTCTTATCTGATTTCCATTCAGTTCTGCTACCAAATGTGTGAGCTCCAAATTATTGAATTCAAAAAATACATATAGGTAGTCCTTCATTTATGACCATAATTGAGCCCAAACTTTCTGCTGCTAAGCAAGACAGTTGTTAAGTGAGTTTTGCCCCATTTTACAACCTTTCCTGTCACAGTTGGTAAGTGAATCACTGCAGTTATTAAGTTAGTAACGTGGTTGTTAAGTGAATTTGGCTTCCTCATTGACTTTGCTAATCAGAAGGTCACAAAAAATGATCATATGAGACTCCAGGACACCGGAACCATCATAAATACATGCCAGTTGCCAAGCATCTGAATTTTGATCATGGGGATGCTACTACAGTCATACTTATGTCCATGAAAAAATGGACATAAGTCATTTTTTCCAGTGCAGTTGTAACTTCAAATGGTCATTAAATGAATGGTTGTAAGTCAAGACTACCTGCATGTGTCACAGCCTCTGAATTGTAGGTCTTCGGAGTCCAGGAAAAAATTAAAATATGGTGAAAGATTAATACAATCTGAAGACAAATTATGATTTTGGTGCAATCCTCTTTGTCTCTCTGTCTCTCTCTTTCATTCTGCCACCCATACACCATTAATCCAACAATCCCAGTATCACAATTTATCTCTTCTGCAACAAGAGCTGCAAGAGCTTCTTCCCCTGTTCTTGTTATCTTGTCGTATTTGCAAGACATCTGTTGACTGTATATATTATTACATCACAAAAAGCAGTGCAGAGAATAGTTCAACTCAAAATAAAAATAATAATAAATTCAATAAATAATAAATTCATACTTCAGCACAGAGAAGAGTAGCAATAGCAATAGCACTTAGATTTATATACCACTTCACAGTGCTTTTACAGTCCTCGCTAATCAGTTTTACAGAGTCAGCATATTGCCCCCAACAATCTGGGTCCTCATTTTACCCACCTCGGAAGGATGTAAGGATGAATCAACCTTGAGCTGGCCAGGATCGAACTGCCAAGTTGCAGGCAGCTGGCAGGCAGTGGAAGTAGCCTGCAGTACTGCATTCTAACCACTGGGCCACCACGGCTCTGCATATCTGCTAAAAGCAGCTGCTTCTGTACTGGAAGCCACTTTTTAATCATCTTTTATTCACATGTCCCTCCCAAACCAAGCAGACATTCAGCAAGGCTCCTGGGACAACATTCCTAAAAGTGTCCGTTCCCCCCCCCCAACCTAGATCAGCATTCACTGCTGCACCTCAGGGATATAGCGGAGGGTGAGGTGGAACTAGGCAATCCCTTGAGGAATCTGACTTTGGAAATGGCTTTCAAAGGGAGCACTTACCCTTTCCCTGTCCCCAGAAACAGATCCGTAGAGCATTTCTGCAAGCCAGAGCAGTGAGACAAGTAAACAATCAACTTAAGTATGAATAATTTTCCAGTTCACAGCAGTGGGATGGTGGAACAGCAGCAAAATGCGCATCGCCATCACTATTCAATTGCCTCTTTTTCTGGAGGTACCTATTTAACTTACACTGCAGTAACAAATCCACTCAGTTGTGTGTGTGTTTACACCCCTAGCCTTGATGCTTTTTATTGGTGAGCCACTAGGGCTCATTCTGCCATGCCCACCAAAGACTATTGGGATTATGTATACCAAGTGTAGATACAGGTGTGCTTGTGATCTTTATGAGTACACCCAAACCCAAACATGGGATTTGAGTGGAATTGCAAACAGCAGTAATGAAAATTTACCAGCTTCCATAATATTTTATATATTTGTTATATTTATATCATGCCTTTTCTCTGAAATCTTAGGATGATTTATATGGGAATCCCCCACCATTTTACTGCCTGCAATAGCAATCCTTTGAGGCAGGTTGTGTTGAGACAAATACAAACACCCCCAGCAGCGGTGGGTTGCTCTCTTATCTTGCTACCGGTGCGCTGTGCGGCATCTCCACGTTTTGTGCATGCACATGCACCCTATGCACGTGCGCCACCTCACACGATTTTGCTTGTGCGCGAACGCCTGATTTCGGTGATTTTTTTGCTTCCGCACACCCTATGCACACCCTCCCTCACCTCCTGTGGCACCAATAGAAAGCCTACTTACACGCCAGAGGTGTGACGATTGCAAAAGGACGCAGATAGACATGCAAATGACTGCATGCGAAGGCATTGTGGGATCAAAAACGGGGTGCAAATCAGAGCTCGCAAAGTACCCCAACACTATGTGGAAGGAAACTGGGGAGAGGCAGGATCTCTGCTGAGCCTTCTCGGGCTAGCTGGAAATCTTTGGGCAAAGTCACCATGGGGTTGAGGGCAGAGGCGAGGAAGGGCAAGGAGGCAGCCGTGCACCCTCAACTCATACTTACCTGGCAGGGGAGACACCATGATCACCAAGGTGGTTTTCCCAGGGTGAGGCTCATCCATTGCACTCCGGGTGTGCTGACCCCTGCGATTTCCCCAAATGCGGGAAACTCGACTGCATAATTTGTGGTAGTGGGGGACTGCGTTCGCGCTTTCCCCTGATCTTGCTGGTTCAAAAGACAGACAAGTTGTATTTATAATTTATTGTTTATTGGATCTTTTGTGATAGCAATATCATTCTAGGATATTGAGCTACATGGGAAAGTGACAGAGCTAAAAATGGTGATAGTTTCTTGCCTTCCGTGTCAGCAGTATCTGCCTAGTTTTCCTAAAGGTTTATGAAGGAGCCAGCCTCTGTAATTTCATGCCTCCAGAATCTTTACATAAATTGTCAGCAGCTAGGGAAATTGGAGAATTGAAGAAAAAAAAGTAAGAATAAGAAGTTGTGCATAAATTTTCATCATATGGGTAGAGCTTAATTCCAGCTGAACTCTCCCCCGGGTATGTCTGGTTGTTGAATGGTTTTTTTATACTGTAATTTTTAATTTTTATATTTTGATTTTAATTTAACTGTTTATTGGTTATTCTTGTATTTTCCCTGTGTTGTACGCCGCCCTGAGTCCCTCGGGAGTTGGGCGGCATATAAGAAAACCAAATAAATAAATAAATAAATAAATATGCACGCACGCCCCCTCACAGGATTTTGCTTGTGCGTGTACGCCCGATTTCGGTGATTTTTTTGCTTCCGCGCATGTTCGGAAGCACAAAATCACTGAAATCTCATGCGTGCGTGCTCAGGAAGCAAAAAAACCCCAAAAATTCTGGAAAAAAAGATGGCGACCAGTGAAGACGACGGACCATTGTTGCGCGCAAATTGCATCATTGCCCGGCCGCTACCGATGCGGTAGAGTGGACGGCACTGGTAGAAACCCACCACTGACCCCCAGGGACTTTTTATTATTCATAGTAGACTTGACCTTGGGACCTAGTCCAACACCTTAGCCATTATATGATACTCAGCTGAAACATGGAAGAACAGGAACAACACCCACAAGAGCAGGTGCATGATGTCATATCATGTTTATTTATAGCATAGTGATTTCATCAATGCATGGCTTTTATAGCATTGGCCACATGTGAGCAATGGGATAAAATGGGCAGGACTGCAGCATGCAGAAGAGGTTCTGGGATTGTTTTTCTAGATTTTTTTGGGGTGCGGTGGGGTGGGGAGTAGGATCACAGTTTTTTTCTTTAAAGAAAAATGTATTAAGCTAATGTTAGGGCCTATGCTGCTGTTTTCATTTGTTTTCCAGCTCAAAATGATGTCAGGCATTATCACATTTAAAGGATCCCATCTGTGTACACAAAGGGATACATCAATCATCATTTTTCTCAACTGCAGTGGGAAAGCTCCACATAAATATGAATATTCTCATGGAAAGGATGGCTTGACCAAAGCATAAAGAGTGCAGAATCAAGTCCAAACCTTCCCTGTGCAAATACAAATCTCTAATAAATAGGTGGTTGATATTCCCTCAGCAGACTTCCCCAATTCTTGTGCCTTCCACTGGTCTCTGTAGGATAGGCTATGTTGCTTGGAAGATTATGGGAATGGTAGTGTAATTATCAAGAGCATTTCCAGGAGCTCATGTTTTTAATAACATCACTCAGGCTTCTCCGTGGCAATAGAGATCCTGTCGGAATTAGTGATTTATCTCCATAGCAATGGTTGGATGATGCTATAAATTGCTAGCATAGAAATCCCCAAAGACAGCAAGTTAGGAGTGGCTTTTCTAAGCAAAATAAATTATAATACTATTTTTCAAGATGCAAGCAATCTGATATAAATATAGCGCCATAGTCTGGGAAAGAATATTTCTAAAGATTTTATAAACGGAGAGCACTAAAACAACAAAGATCTCACCAAGAAACATTAAGGAAACCCAGCAAACAAAATAAAAATAAAAATAAAAATGAGGGGGGAAGGAAGAAAAATCCTGCCCATCATTTTGCTTGTTTGGTATCTTTTCTTCCTGCATTGACCTTTGACCAATGTTGACTTCCGGCATTCACAATTTGTTATGACTTTTTCTTTGTTTCACTTAATGTTTGTAGTTATTTTATATAATTGATTTATGTCTCAGGATATGTTTGAGAGCTTCCTAGAGATATAAAAGGAAGAGTCTATTCAGCTAAAAGGAATGAGGCATACGGTTGTTTTTGAGACTTCTTGGGCAGGTCACCATTTGTAAACAACAACAACAACAACAACAACAACAAACTTATATCCAATAGATTTTTATGTTGTTAAGGATTTTGATTGATTGGCTGGAAAATGTTTGCGAGCAGGTCACTTGCATGAGCAGAGTGATATTATATGGTTGCTATCAGCAAGCTGGGTGGGGAGCAGGAAAGAACTTATTATTGCAGTCTTTTTAAAAAAAAATAAAGAGAGATGTAGCTACCATAGGAATGCCAGCCATTTTCCAATACATTGTTTTGAAGTTTGCCTTCTTCTCAACATATTTCATAAGGCTTCATTTGCTTATTAAAACTCAAGGCTCCTTGATTGTACTGAGCTCTCCTTCTCCTGGATGATTCTAAAAGGAAAATGTTTCATCACCGTGATCATCCTTACACTGTCTGGAAATGTGAAAATTCTATAACAACATTGTTGAGCCCCCCCCCCCTTTTTGCTAATTGTGTCTTACTTACCGGCATATTACTGCGGTTTAAATATTAATATGAGCCCTCTGGGGAAAAGGAATAATTTATCTTGGTAGTGTTCTTTTTGGTTTCTCCATACTAAAAGAATTATAAAGATCATTGCCAAGTAGAAATGCAAGGGAATTATTTAAACCCAGCTTAGCTGTTTCCAACTAGTGCCTTCCAAGGGAGATGAAGGTCCTCCATGTCCAGTCAGCATGACTTGCTGGCTGGGGATAATGGGAAGTGTTGCTTGTGAACCAGACTAGAAGAAAACTTCAGGAACTTAGCAATATCCTGTAGTCACATCATATAATAAAAGCCAAAGCATCAGGAATCCAGTTCTAAAGATGCCCTGTTCGTGTTGCCAATAGTTTTGAGAGATTCTGCCCCATTTTTCACATGCCTGAGCCTTTCCCCCACAGACACTACCCACACTCTGTCCTACAGGGAAAGGAAGTTTCCATCTCTGACTCCAAGAGATTTTTTTCACAATTTGAAATAACCGCTTTATCCATGGTGCAACACAGGTCTAAGCCTCACATCTCAATCTAGGAGCATGTATTGAAAAATTGCTTTAGAATAACTTTTACTGGGAATTGCTTAATGGGATGATTGTAGTTGTGTATGTGAGAAAAACAGAGAGTGAATGTGAATTATGTGTAGAGGAGTTATAATGTGCAAAGATAGGAATGGAAAGAACTTAATGAAGAGTGATGGAGCAGATATTTATAACACCTTCAATAATACTTCCTTTTATTTCTCCATATACACAGGACATGTAGAAACAAATGTAAGTTTATAACTTTCACTGCTTTCTCCCTGAAGTTTCATACATGTAAATACTAACTGCTCAACATAGTCTACTTGATAGACTGGTGACAATATATGAGTCTGTGGGGAGAAAGCATGAAGAAGCCCCCAGGCCTGCAATGGGATATTTCTGCTACAATTTAATGTGACCATACCCACAACAGGGATGAATTCCTGATGTAACTGCCCAGAATCAGTTCAGCCATCAGGCAAGATACACTCTTGCCATAAATCAGTGTGTTTCTTATTGATACCAATGAGACAGCAGTCAGATGCAAACCAATGTGCTTCTAAGACAACAAACCAAGCAGCAGAATAGTTTTTTCAGCTCAGACATAGAAGCTCCCCTGAGAAATTAGGGAGTCCAGAAATTAGGGAGTCCAGAAGGAGGTGGCAACTGTGGCCAGGAGAACTTTTGAATAACTACATCTTGTGTGACAACTGCACCCATTCCTAGATTGGGAGGTATTGTTCATGGTTACTCATGTCTTCGTCAGTTACTGACTGGACTATTGTAATACACTGTGCATTTTTAGAAAGTTGTATCTGACCAAGACACTAAGCTTCCACTGTTGTCTTTAGCGTTTCTATGATAACCTCATAGAAAACAGCCCATTCCTGCTGCATACATGGCTTCTTTCTCTCCAGAGATTAGATGTTCCTGTTGCTGGCATACTGTGCTATTCCAAGCTACTTGACCAAATGGGGGAAAAAACAGTCTTATACTTGTTCAAGCTGCCTCTTAGGAGTCAATTGTCATAAACATTTCATTCATGAGATTCTTAGCTGAAGTCTGTCCTATTATAAAGAAAATTATGCTTTCAGCTATATCTTGCTTTCCTCATCAGGCTCGGAGGATATTTCTCAACTGATCCATCAGCCTTGGTTCTTTCTCCTTGATAACCATGCAAACTGAGAATCACATTCAAGTGTCGTCACCACCAGTGGTTTATCTCAGGAATGTAACTGGTGGGTAGTGCTGTCCTTACCATTTAAATGCAAGACAAGTCAAGGAAGGCAATTGGTGGATTCCTCTAGCTTTGTTTCTCTTCCCACTGAGCATTGCCTGCTGTCTTCAAGTGTCCTTTCAATGTCTGATGGAGTGGACAATTGGAGGCAGGTGCTTTCAACGTCTCAATGAACAGAGTATTTCAAGGGCTCTTAAAAGAGTGCAACACCTGTACCTCCAAATACCTGGCTGACTGATGAGAGACACAAGGGAGGAGTGCACCAGGCATCAGGTGTCCTCCCTCCCATTTCTCTCCTCTATATCACCTGTCAATCAGTGGCCGATAGAAACGAGAGGCACAGGAGAAAAGTAAGGGTGAGTAATTAATACAGTAATGAATGAGTCGATGGCTGGGCTACAAACAAGCAATAGAACCCAACACTTGCAAAACTAACCTGTTTGGATTGGGAAGAATGAGGGAGGAAGTGGCAGAATTTACCAAATTGTACAGCCAGATGAAACCCTTGTTAGCAGAATTAGCAGATTCATTGGTGATGGAACATACAGCTCAACTCTTCCAGGGTTGAGATCACACTTCTCTTTCCCAGTTTAAATCAGCTTTCTGTGCAGCACAATACTAGTGTTCTTTCAAGAGAGCATCAGCCCTGTTTTTTTAAATGCAGGTCCAGTGTGAAAAACCTATTACTAAAACGATTATTATTATTATATTCTCTCCACCCACAATGACTGTGCTGCCCACGTTGCAACCATGTGTTCACTTTACAACCAGAGCAAAAATTGTCACAAAATCAGATTGGTCATATTGGAGTCTTGACTTACAACTGTCAGGCCTTATGATGGAAATTCAAGGCTTCATTGTAGTTGTAAGTTGAGGACCACCTGTATTTGGGGGGAGGGGAGAATCCACTAATCAAGGGCCTTGGTAGGCATGGTCTGGACAGAACCTGAAGCCCATCACTGCAACCATAGTGGAGGGAGGGTTTGAAATCCACAAAGGAATTTCTTACGCCAGCTTCATTTCTACGTATGTTTGAGACTCAAACAGCTTAAGTGTTCTGATCCAGCTCCACAAACATGACAAGCCCACTGTAATCAATCAACAATTCCTTTAATAGGAGTGCCAGCAGCTCCGGCAAAAAGTCTTCTCTCACAGCAGGCTAACAAGTCCATCCGGCAGGGAGATAAATAGTTGTCTGCCACATCTATTCATCTCCGCCCCCTGCCTTTTATCCCCAGAGCTAGGGTGGGGCTTCAGTAGCAGTAGTGGCTCTTCCATCCCAAGGATCGGCCCACAGATTTCCACTGCTCTCCTCTCCTCTGCCTTCTGCGCATCCGTGCGACAGGCACTGGACCTACCTGTTCCTCCTTTTCCTCATCAGCCACCTCCAGACCTGGGGGCTGTTGACTCTCCATCTGAGGGCTGACAGACAGCCCAGGCTCCCCCTGCTCTCTCTCTTCCATTCCCTCTTCCCCCTCAGAGCTCTCAGGTTGCCTTGATGCTGATCCTGACTCCCACACCTACTCCTCATCTGATTTGGTTGCTGGTGGGGCCAGCGGCCGACAGGCCACAACATTAAGGCTACAATATGAGAAATGCCCAAACTTAAATAGCAGCTGGAATCATGCCATTCTGCTCCGGATTCAGAATTCAGACTGAACTGGGGCATAGCTAATTATTTATTAGTAGCATTAATGGTACAGTATTTGATTTATAGCTCACTTTTCTATTCAACAGAAATGCTTACAGCAGCTGATAAAAGAAAAAATAGAAAAAGAAATGAAATTAATTAATTAATTAAAATGCAATTAAGCTGTACTTAAAATGCACAAATAAATAATAAAATCTAAGTATGAGTTCATAATACAATTACATAATTACATAACACAATACATTATTTCAGAAGTCATCCAAATTGATCTGTATAGAAGGTCAATACTGTATTGCTATCTGGCATATTATACATAAAAGGCTAAAGTATAGGCTTTGGCAAAGCGGTTTTGCTATTGCTATTGTAGAACAAGAATATAATTTAGAAAATATCCGTGGCTGATCATTTCAAAGAAGGATGAATGAATATTGGCGTAACAGATTTGAAAAACCTCAAGTGTGCTTCGAAGAACCCTTTCCCCAGCTCCAAAATCGAAAAATTATATGCACCAATTTTTAATCATTATAATGCAATATTATTTCATATGTGATAGTATTTGACAGTTGAAATGCACTAATTCTTTTATTTTACAGTGATGGTTTATGACATTTAATATAGGAGTTTTGGAAGAATATTAAAAGTGCAATGTTTAATTACTAGATTTATACATTTTATTAATGTGTCTTACCTTATTACTGTAAAATGCACATAAGTGTACTGGTCACCTTATGGCTGAACTACTGCAATGCTCTCTATGTGGGGCTGCCTTGGAAGAGCACTTGGAAGTTTCAACCGGTCCAGAATGCAACAGCGTCAGCAGTGACGGGCATGTATCCACATTTAAAACTACAGTAATTAATCAAATAATTCCTAATTGAAAGTCGCAAGTCCCAAAATAATTAAGAGGTAGCCGTAAGACACAGCATTCAAATGTTTTACATGCAGGATGCTAATTCAAATTTTGAAACTATCTCTTTAAAAAATGAGCCAATGAGTTTGACCAAAGGAGCACTTGGAAGTAAGGAGTGGGTCTCTGAGAAAAAGGGCACCCTTAGAATGCATAGTCATTAGAACCATGCTTTATATTTATCTTGCATGTTTTTTACCCAGTTACTATACAGGGGAATCTGTAAACCACTCATTATCATTGTTATCATTATCATCCATTGGCTGGAACATACAAGCCCAAATAGTTTTAAAAAATATTTCCTTGACCTGTTTAACTATAACAAGAAATAAGAAAATAAATTTCCAGATATTTGCTAATTTTGTATTGAGTGTGTATGAGTCTTTTATATTTGTATAACACTGGAGCTTATATTTATATGCTTTTATTTTTGTGGTAATTATATTATCATCATCAATATTTATTTCTATGTTGAACAGACCCAAAAAAATGTGGAAATTCCCACTAGTAGAAAAGAAGATGGGAAGGCAGAGATAGAAATAAAGGCTAATAATATTTGTTAGCCAGCCTGAGAAGTTTATTGGACAACTTCTGTTATCTGACGTTGGCTTTATGCTCAGATTAATGGCAATAACTCTGCCATCAATATCTGGAAATATTACTTCTGGCTGGGGATTTTATTGGCTACCGCAGTTCATTGAAATTTAATTGAGATGGCATATTTACTCTGAACTTGGTAAAGTAGATCATGAGCTACATGATTAAATTCACTTTAAACTAATTTTAATAATGGCATGTTATTAAAAGCAGAATCACTTCCAGCTCTTGGCGGATGTACTTATGGCACAGAGAAAAGCATGACAACTTTGAAAGAGTGGCAAGAGCACTCTGAGAAAGTCATTACTGCATTATACTAGTATTTGGAACATGATATCCTTCACCTGAGCAGGTCAGAAGGTGGTGGCTAGCAGGGTCTTGAAAGTTTACCGACACTGTGACAGAGAAACAAGAAAGACGCCTCACAAAAATTTAGACTACTTGTCATTTCCATTCACTAGGGCAGGGGTATGAAACTCAAGGCCCGGGGCTGAAACTGCCTGTGGGGTGCTTAGATCTGGCCCGCGGGGCCATCCTGGAAATAGCGAAGGGCTGGCCCGCAGTGCCTCTGCCAGTGAAAACGGAGCTTGTGAGAGCCGCGCGTGGTCCCCCCAAGCTCTGTTTTCACTGGCAGAGGGTTGCAGGAGGCTGTCCCATCAGAAAGCAGAACTCGGGAGCCCATTTTCACTGCCAGAGCACTCGGGCCACCACAGGTGCCCCCCAACACAAGTGATGTCATACTGGCTATGCCCACCCTGGTCACACACACCCTTGGCCCAGGGGCGGGTTGCTCGCTTACTGATTCCAGTGTGCTGCGCATGCATCTCCATGTTTTGGGCATGTGCGCGCTCGCTACACGCGCACACCCCCTCACACAAGTTTGCTTCTGCGCATGCGTGGAAGCAAAATCGCCCAAAAATTCTCAGAAAAAGATGGCGACGCGCATGACGGACCGGCAAAGACGGCTCCGGAGCGGTCGCGCGCAAATTGCACAATCGGCCGCTCCCTACCGGAGCTATGCACTAGACAGCTCCGGCAGGAACCCACCACTGCCTTGGCCCCCCTGAGGTCAAACACAACTCTGATGTGGCCCTCAATGAAATCAAGTTTAACACTCCTGCACTGGGGTGTATGGTTAGTGAATCTCTTGCAGTCACTAGAGGGGCTGATGGAAGCGCAACTGATGTAGCCGCACTGGTCTCACTGGAAAAGGCTGGCCCCCCTCACAAGCAACATGACAGTATGAGTTTATAGATGAGCAAGGGCATGAAAACAAACACTACAACTGTCTACCTCTCTTACCTTATCCCAGAGAGCATTGAGGTAAGTCCACCCACAGGCTCACAAACTCCTATATTATCAAGGTAGCTCAGCCGTGTGTGTGTGTGTGTGTGTGTGTGTGTGTGTGTGTGTGTGTGTGTGTGAGAGAGAGAGAGAGAGAGAGAGAGAGAGAGAGAGAGGGAGGGAGGGAGGGAGGGAGGGAGAGAGAGAGAGAGGGAGAGGGAGAGAGAGAGAGAGAGAGAGAGCGCAGGCTGGTCAACAAAATAGCTGATGCAGCTCTGGGTGAAGTGGTTTGTTGGTGTGAAGGGCTGAGGGGATTTTCAGGGGATCTGGTCCACACATAGACTAACTCACTTAGTGCTAACCAACTAATAAATAAGGCCATTGTCTGAAGCAGAGTTTTAGTGTGTGGTGACTTTTGTAGGCAATTCAAGTGGTCTTCGATGTATGACCACAATTGGGACAAGAAAACTCATTGTTAAATGGTGTGGTCATTAAGTGAGGCATCATATGACAGCAGCTGATTTTATGACCACATTTGATATGGTTGTAGAGCAAGTCACCGTGTTCATTAAGCAAGATTTTTAAGTAAGACATCATGTGACTGTGACTTGCAAACTTTCCTGCCAGCTTCCTCGTTGACTTTGCTTGTCTGAAGCCGGCTGAGGAGGTCACAAACGGCAATCATGTGATTGCAGGAGGCGGCAACTGCCATAAATGTATGATGGCTGTCAAGTGCCTGAATCACAATTACATAACTGCAGGGATGCTGTGAGGGTTCTAAGTGTGAGGCCCACTCATGTCACCTTTTTCAGCACTGTCATAACTTCGAAGAGTCTAAATGAATGGTTGTTAAGACTTCTTGTACCTTTCTTCTAGATCAGGGGTGTCAAACTTGATTTCATTGAGGGCCGCATCAGGGTTGTGTTTGACCTCAGGGGGCCAGGGTGGGCGTGGCCAGCTTGATGTCACTCATATCGGGGGCACCTGTGGTGGCCTGAGTGCTCTGCCAGTGAAAACAGGCTCCCAATCTCTGTTTTCAGCTGAGACGGCCTCCTGCAACCCTCTGCCAGTGAAAATGGAGCTAGTGAGGGCCATGTTTGGCCCTCCCAAGCTCTGTTTTCGCTGGCAGAGGCACCATGGGCCGGTCCTTCACTGTTTCCAGGGTGGTCCCACGAGCCAGATCTAAGCACCCTGCGGGTCAGATCTGGCCCATGGGCCTTGAGTCTGACACCCTTGTTCAAGATCATCTTTCATAGGTCTGGTTCTGTGGGTCTTAATCTTAATCTTATTTCGCAGCAATCTACCTGCAGAATTACTAGAGCAGTGTTTCTCAACCTCAGCAACTTTAAAATGAGTGAGCTTCAACTCCCCAAAATTCTGGGAGTTTAACGTCACACATCTTAATGTTGCTATGTACGGGGAAACTTTTCCAAAACCATCACCTTGGATTGTTTTAAAAGCAGAATACAATGAAGGCAAGGAGGAGGTTCAAACTGTATTACCGAGATATCTGTTCCTCTTCATTTTCTGTCTCAGAGCATGGACACCTGGCCTTCCTCTTCTGTTCCCTCTTTTCACTGACTCATCCTGCAGGCGTAAAATCTAGCTGGGGATTTTTATTAGAAAGAACCATCAAAATGAAAGATTGTTGTTATGCAGACGCTGTAATTCGCAGAATGAAATGGCATTTCTTTTCTCAGGGTTTGCTGCTTCGCTGGGTCTAATAGCAATGCGGAGCTGAATGTCCCCATCAAGAACATCGCATTTCATACAGGCTGTCAATTATTAACGCGCACTGTCCCGTATCCTACTTTCAGGTGAATTCATTTGTTAAAACTTACTAATTTTATGCAAATGATCCTTAACCTGTTAACTGCCTGACATGGATTTCTCAATACCTTTGGGGCCTTTCCCCTGCTTTGTAACAGCCTCTTCAGAACTAGAGGAGCGAAATAAATGTGCAAATAATGTCCTATACTTACGGTTTAGATCCGAGTCAATTGCATTTTAGGACAGCAGCTATTAGCAGACAAAGAGACACGAAACTAAAGACAACTAAAAAAAAGAGCTGCTAGTGAAACAGAGATAGCAGAGAGATGTAAGCACACAATGGGCATTTTCAGCCATAATAAACCACAGTTTATTTAGCTGCCCCTAAGCACTGAATCACCATACTCCATCTTCAGTCCTCCTCCCATTTCAGGCAATGGCTTCGGTGCATTAATTTCAATGCATTTAAACAGCAATTGCCTGTTTACGCAGAAAAGTTGCAAGGGTGAAATAGGCATTCTGAAGTAGACCAGCCATGGAAAGAACCCATCTCATGATTTCTCTCTATTGTACGCTCTGCGCCATTCATTGTTTGGAAGCTCTTTCTAAGCCAAACCCACCACCATGGTGTATAAAACATTAAGCCAGGAAGACTTTAAAGATGTCAGTTAAGTTACACCAGATGTGAACATTTTGGAGAATGAATTTACAGCAGTGGGCACTTTCCCTTACTTTGAGTCCAGGGGCGGATTCCTAATTTTTTTGCTGCCACTCTGTGGGCATGGCTTATTTTGTGTGTGTGGCTTGCCAGCCATGTGACTGGGTGGGCGTGGGCCTCGGGAGCTTGGCAGCAGCCGGAGAAGCAGGGAGGCATTGCCCACCCGCAACGCAGCCCCCCGCAGCGGGAGCAGCAAGACCACGGCAGCAGTTCTTCTAGGAGGCTCCATTTGGCCTGAATGCTTCTCCCCATTCGATGATCCTAGGCTTGTGCCGCCCGTTCCCCCTCCCCTCAGCAGCTCGAGAAACCTCAAACGTGCGAAAATGCCTGGGATCATCACCGCGTGTTCGTGGCTTCTTGGACTGCTGAAGGGAGGGGAATGGAGATAGCTCCTGCCGCCCATTCTTTCAGCATCTCACGCGCTCCCTCAGCCATCCTCCCCTGCTTGGACTCACTGTGGGATAGGAAGGCAGCGCATGCACAGTGCCGGAAGCTCGGCTTCTGGGCATACGCAGAAGAAAATTTTTTAAAGAAAATTTTACATTTTTTTTAAAAAAAATGGTGGGACCCAGGCACCGGCAACCGACCGCACCAGTACTGTGACGTCACCAGCGGGCCACTACCGGTGCTATAGAGTGGACCGCACTGGTAGGAACCCACCACTGTTTGAGTCCTATCTTAAGATATGCTTATCCAGTGAAATCCACTCTTTGCAGAGGACTAAGAACTAATCTCAATAAAATTGCCCAAATCAAGGTGCAGGTTTGAATGCAGCCTACATAAAAAGGTATACTAAAGGCATGCTAAACTAACCACTACACGGCTATATTGAGACACTGATGCTGCCATCACTAGTTTATTTGGGGTGATCCAGATGTGCAAGGCAAATTGGAACTCTGTTCCTGCCCATCTATGCATGTTGGAGTGAAAGTTCTTTTTAAATATTGCTTGTATTTAATATGTTTTAAAATTGTTTTTACTGATTGTTGTTTCTATGCCCTGTTGTGAGCCGCCCAGAGTCCCCCTGGGAGTTGGGCGGCATAGAAATTTTAATAAATTCAAATTCAATTCAAAGAAAAGCATAGAGGACCATGCCAAAGGCCCAAAGGGGTGTGTGGGGGGTGGGTGGGCTATAAGAGCTAAAATTAGAGAAGAGGTGCTAGGCAGATACTATGGATTACGTGACTGTAACATCAAATGGATACAGAAAGCCATCCAATTAAACCTATGGCAATCACACAGCATGTTTGAAAACACACTTTTCCCCTTCTTAACCAGAACAGAATCAGAACAGCTAAAAATGTTCATTTTTCTTAGCTGTGGGAATGGATATAAAATGAAAGCAACATCATGAGGACATGACAGGAAAAAAAAGATTGCCAGGGCACGTTTATGTTATGTCTAGAATCAAGTGGGGAAAAGGGCTCATCCTCCTTCTGCACTTCCTATTTTCTCTTTTGGAAATGGTCCCAGATTCCTCCTAAAAATTCTGAAAGATGGGAAGTATAATGAGCAGTTAAAGCGTTGATACTAGGTTTATTGGGGAGAAGAATCAGAAAATATTCCCCCGGTTTTCCTCTTGTAACCATGTTACCGCTTGAGCAGTGTTTATCAACCCTGGCCACTTTAACATGTATGGATCTCAACTCCCAGAATTCCCCAGCCAATCATATCTTAAAAGTGACCAAAGTTGATTCTGTATTCAACCCCTTGGCATTCCCAAAGCCTGGCCTTCTATATTCACCTATTTATGAAGAGTAACCAGGAAATTATTCTGTATTCAAAAATAATTATGTGTTCAATAGAGCTGATTTTTAAGTGTGACTTGTCTTACAGGAGATCAGGAAAGAGACCCTTCAAATGCAATGAAAGTTAATTTTGAGCAAATGTATAAAGGACCGTGTTAAAAGAAGCAAATTCCTAAAAGAACATGAATAGGTGTTTAGGTCTCCTTTTAGATTTGTTTTTTTTTATTCTTCTATAACCAAAAGAAGAAACTTTATATTAAAACAAGCAAGCTATTATTATTTGGCCGTTATTTCTCTTTTATTTTTCAGATTCTTAATAAGACAAAATCCAAATTCATCACTGCTTTCTAGGCTTTCTGCAGCAAACTACATTTTATGGAACAATGTCTCTTTAAATCTATCCAAGAAAATATTCCTTCTGGTCTACAGGATGCCAAAAATGACTCGATGATTTATTTATGTGGAGCTTGGCAGACCATCATCCAGATTGTGGGTGAAGTTGAATTTTATGAGCTTTCTCTCAAGTGAATATATTGACAGGATTTTTTTTTAAAGAGAGTTAAAAGTCCTTTGTAGGGTTTGGCAGAAGTATCACATAAATATTATCAGGAACAGTTATGGGGGCAGGGGTGGGGGATGGAGTAAAAATATAAATCTATTAACCTAATCCTATATTTAGGAGATGAAGATTTTTTCCTGTCGGAAATAGTAAACCTTCTTTTTAACAAATAGTAATATTTTTATTGGCCTGGTTTGACCATTTCTAACTTAACATTTCCTGAGGTAAAATGGAATTTCTGCCCCTTAAAAGATAAATGTCTCCTTGTCACTTCAGAGAAAATAAAAAGCGGCCTGCTGAGGCACTGATGTAAGGAAGCCATTTTCTGCCCAATGTTTTATTATTTGAATTTTTTTTGTGAGTGATGATACAAAACAAGAAAGAGACAGAAAGGGTGCAGGAAACCAGAGAGGCAGTCTGCATTTGGATGTAATGCAAATAAATGGACTTTCTTCAAGAAGGGCTATAGAGCAAGAAAGAGTGCCACTTTTGTTGATTACAAAATAAAATCTACACTTTTGTACATTCTGTACTGAAATTTTCCTTGCGACTTGAGTAGGTCTTATAGAAGCCCAGGTCAAAAGTTGAAGATGCTGGCTGAAATGTTGAAAGTTTCTTTCTGATGAGCAACCAGTATTAGAAATCCAGCTCCCTACAATTCTTACATCATTCCTCCGCATAGCAAAGATTCAAACTAAATAATTTGTGAACCAATCGAGAATAAAAATGAGGACTGCGATCCAAAACACACTTCTCTTGAATTGAGAGCTATATCCAAACATTTTTGATCCCTAAGGTATATTTTAAAAAGCACCGAGACTATGAAACTGTTTTGATTTCATAGAATCAGAGTTGGAAGGGATCTTGGTGGTCTTTTAGAGTCTAGCTAGCCCTTTCCAAGGCAGATATTCTCAGATAATCCTAAATGTTTGAAAACTTCCAGTAGTGGTTTATAGAAAGCATGCTTTCCTACTGCATAACAACATTCATGGTTAGGAAATGCCTCTTTATTTTGAGTTTGGCCCTTCTTCTGTAGGGTTTCCACTCATTGGTTCTTGTCCTATCCAGGGGCGGGTTCCTAATTTTTTTATTACCACTCTGTGGGTGTGTCTTATTTTGTGGGTGTGGCTTGCCAGCCATGTGACCGGGTGGGCATGGCTTCTCAGACTGCTTAAGGGAGGGGAACTGAGATAGGTCCTGCTGCCCATTCCCCCTCCCCTCAGCAGCTCAAGAAGCCTCAAACGTGCAAAAATGCCTAGGATCATCAACGCACGTTCGTGGCTTCTCGGACTGCTGAAGGGGGGGAATGGAGATAGCTCTTGCCGCCCATTCTTTTAGAGTTCACACACTCCCTCAGCCATCCTCCCCTGCTTGGACTCACTGTGGGGTAGGAAGGCAGTGCATGAGCCGTGCTAGAAATTCGGCTTCTGGGCATGCGCAGAAGAAATTTTTTCAAAAATTTTTTAAAAAAATTTAAAAAATGGCTGCGCCCAGGCACCAGCAACTGACCGCACCGGTACTGTGACATCACCAGCGGGCTGCTACCGGTGCTATAGAGTGGACCGCACTGGTAGGAACCCACCACTGGTCCTATCCTTGGAAACCTTGGAAACACTCTCCTGAAATATATTTGAATATTAGTAGCTTGGGTTGGTAGTTGGGCTGTTGGTTTGCACTCTGAGCTTGGCAATTTGGTTGCAATAAAATTGCCAAGCTCAGAGCTAAACCAACAGCCCAACCCTATCCTCCCTGTGACAGCACTTCAAGTTTGAGAAGACAGCTGTAACATCTCCCCTTTATCTTCTGTTCTTAGGCTAAACAAACTAAGTTCCTCTAATTAATTTACACCTAGTATGTGTTAATTAAATTAATAAGAGAATAATATACAATCTTAATGCATTACTTTCCCTATTCTGAATCACTTAGTTCTTCTGCTCTACTTATGTTCTAATTACTGCTTCCTGGTCATCATGCAAATTCTTCAGTAGGCAAATAAGCTGCACCATTACACCTTGTTTGCAAGGGCTATCTACAGTGGCTTAAACAGTCAAAAGCCTTTACATCATTAATAAGGCAAAAATAGGTGTCTTCTTAGAACTCAATTGCTTTTTCCATCATTCATTGGAAGTCAACAATGTGCTCTTGGGTGTCCCTGCCTCTTCTCAATTCTTGTTCTATATATTACTAGAGAGTCTCTTACACATATGTGAAATAAGTATTATGTGTGTAATACATGTAAGTACAGTAATTTGAGCATTATTTAGCATAGCTCTTTTTGGGTATTGAAATATGAATTGACCTACTGATTCTGACAGTGTTTCCCATGTCTGTTTACAAACCACAAATAGCTTGTTTTCTGCACCATCTTGTAAGATATTTAGAGTTCTAGTGCAGGGGTGTCAAACTCACATCATCACGGCGTCGTCACGTGACATGTTGGGACTTTCCTCCCCTTCACTAAACTGGGCGTGGCCAGTGCATGACATATCCGGCCTGCCAGCCGGCAGTTTGACAGCCCTGTTCTAGTGCTTTACTGATACCTACAGCTCTGCTGTTTGCATTATTTTCTATGGCTTATTTAATTTAATTTTCCAGAATACTTTTGACTGGAGTAGAGGTCAGGGACTTGGACTTAGACTAATTGCTGTGGGGCAATAATTGGTCCTTGTTTGAAGAACCTGAAGAAGTTCTCATCAACTTTAAGAAGATGATTGTGACTTGTCTTTAAAAGGGACTTGAGAAATTGGAGAGGGAAACATAAAGTGTGTGGAAGAAACCTTTTGTTACAGATAACAACTCAAAGAAAAATCGAAAGCAATGCAAGATCAATCAAAACAAAGAAATATATGGATTTCACTATGACAATTCATTAAAAAATGTAAAGATAAACTGACTTCTCTTTAGCACTTTCATATTATATATTGGAACTGCACTTAAAGTTGATTCAATTAGGTACTCACAGTGGCATGTCAGAAGCTCAGTCAATGTCCCCTTTTATTTATATTTTTAATTAGACTAATAAAAGTCTCACCTATAACTTTCTATTGTGGGTTGTGGGTTTTGAAGATAAAGAACTAGTAAAAGTAAATGTGCACTGTATTCATGTCTTTATTGTGTTTGTTTTGTTTATTTGCCTTACTTAGTGCGGTAATGTGACTTCAGTGTTCAGGTTGGCCACTGCTATTTTGAAATCAGAAAAGTTTTTGTTTGTTCCAAATCTAAATACCCTTCTGTAATAACTGAGAGCTCTCAAATGATGCACTATTTGAGGCAATGGGTTATTCATCAGCTACAAACTGATAAAGTTAAAAAATGAAGATCAGTGGAACAAAATATCCTGGCCAGCATTCATTGGTGGGGACAGATATTGGTCCACAATCCACTATCATCCCCAATCATCCATGATCATTGGCCATGTTGGCTCTGGAATACATATCTGGCCGAGGATGAAATATAGTATAATCATATTGTAAGTATGGGTTTTCATTCATAAAGCCTCCTGAAGTGAAAAATAATGCCAACCTTCTATTTTATTTCACTTATTTTTCATTGCTATTTGTAATGCCTTAATGTAAAATTACTCTCTGGATAGGCATTGTACTGGAGGTAGAGATGCCTAAAATGCTTGAGCTAATTCAGTGATCCCTAGAGGAAAATGGGAATGTGGATCTGATTTGCACGGGTCATCCCATGTAATTACACAGTTACCAAATAATAACACAGGGGCATTAACACAATTCACTCTTTAATTATCATGGCTCCCAATGAAGTTGCTGTGTAGCTTGCTATGTAATAACATGCATTATTGCTCAGCATCTCTGTAATTAACTTCTGTCAAAAGACTACACTAAGAGAAAATTGAAAAATGGGGCAAAGCATCGCTACGCATCAAAGATCCGTATCGTCTGGAAATGGGCCAGAAGTAAATTAGATGAATTTTTAAATTGAGAATTCACATAGTTTGTGAGAAGGGTACATTCCGATTAAGAGAACAGAAAAAGTTGTGAATGAGTGGAATTTTACGCCGTTCTCTTTGTAAACATCTTGAAGGGGCACACAAATAAGCGAATTTAAATTATAAAAGACAAATAACATTGCACGGAAATAAAAAATATATGCCTTAAAAAGCCGAGAGGTGAGAAAAGAAAACAATACTGGGATATATTTGGGAACATGTAGATTTTAATACAAAGATCCTTTGTAGGGACAAACTGGGACAACTACTTCCAGTAATGCAAAGGTTTTTGATGATATTGTACTAAACCTCTACTGTGAAAACTGTAACACTA
Source organism: Diadophis punctatus similis (assembly GCA_023053685.1). Classification (NCBI taxonomy): domain Eukaryota; kingdom Metazoa; phylum Chordata; class Lepidosauria; order Squamata; family Dipsadidae; genus Diadophis; species Diadophis punctatus. The sequence goes on along the minus strand of JALIGW010000001.1, from coordinate 185,596,702 downwards.
GAAAAGATTAGAGTTATTGCTATTCAACATGTGATCTAAACAACCCTAGTAGCTAAACCAGTGGCCAAAATATCTCTTGATTTCTTGAGAACAGCAGTTTCCAAGAAGTCCTTGCACAAAGGGCCTTTCTCAACGATGGTGCTGAAGCACCATCCACCCTTCCTTGGGTCAGCTAAATTTGCTCTCCACACTGCCATTCCCTGTCCTGCCCCCTATTTCCTTGATTCCCAGACACTTGTAGTCATCTGGCTCCTTACCTCATAGGAGGCAAGATAGCAAAGCCAGACAAATGTTACACACCTCAAGGCTCCCTTTAGACAGTGTCAAAATAAAGGGAGAAATACTATTAAGCATTGATATGGTTAAGAACCACTTAAGCCTATTTATTTAAGGATTAGGGACAAGATGAAGACAACATCATGAAACATTTTTTCCACACATGGAAAAATACAGACTATATTTCCCGAGGTATGTTTCTGCCATGCTTAGAGGCATAGATGATTCACCTACAACAGCGGTTCCCAACCTTCCTAATGCTGCGACCCGCGCCCCGCACCTGCACCCCCATTGTGCCCCACCCCGCCGCCGCCATTTGGGTTCTTTTACCCTCTGCGCATGCGCAAAGCATTCTGCGCATGCGCAGAGGGTAAAAGAACCGAAATGGCGGCGGCGGGGTGAAGTCTCCAGATCCAGGCAAGGTCTCTGCTCGCTTCGCGTGTCGCCTCTGGGAGCTTTTCGAGCCCTGTCGCGAAAGGCGTGCGCGACTTCAGCGGGGTCGGGACAGGTGGCTGCCCGGAGAGAGCCATCCCCTTCGCAGAGTCTCTCCCGTCTACCTGTAGCATTTGGGGTGAAGGGTATGGTTCTCTCTGGGCAGCCGCTTGTCCCGGCCCCGCTGAAGTCTTGCACGCCTTTCGTGACGGGGCTCAAAAAGCTCCGAATCAACACGCGAAGCGAGCGGAGGCCTTGCCCAGATCTGGAGACTTCGCCTGGACCGCGATGCCCACGCTGGGATCCCCCGCCACCCAAAGGCAGGCAGATGTGCCGCGGAAAGTCCACCAGGGCCAGAGCTCTGTCTGCGGCTCTTCTTTTTATTGGCTGGGGCGCCAGCCCTCCCCCCTCATGCGCTCTGCTCCAGTGGGGTTGATGCTCCAGAAAAGGGCCCCTGGCAGTGATAACACCCCCGCTCCTAGCACAGAGGCTGCACCCCCCCATTTGTCTCCCGATGCGCGTGCAACAAAAGGACCCCTGCCTCTGCTCCAGTCCCCTCGAGCAGGAGACCTCGGGCGCCACGGCCCCAAGGGAGCAGGAGGGAGTCAAGTCAGGAGGGGGGAGCAGGAGGGAGTCAAGCTCCATGGGGGCGGGTGCCAGACAAGCACGGGAGGCAGGGAAAGGTGCTTCATCCACGCCACCTTTCCGCCAGTCAAAAGGGCTCTCCTGCGGGCCTGTCCCTCGGCCGGGGAGGTGGGGGGAATCAGACACAAACGCCTCTTGCTGAATGGCACCTCTCCCGATCAATCAGAGGGCTCGGGCAAGTTGAGCCGATATGGCCAAGCTTGTGGCAGTAGGGGGGGAGCTGAGGATGCCCAAGCGACCCCTGGGAAATGGTCATTCAACCCCCAAAGGGGTCACAACCCCCAGGTTGGGAACCGCTGACCTACAATGTCAGTATGACAGAGCAAATGTTGGAGCACTGGAGATGCTAGACTCCTTCAGTCAACACATTTTTGCCTTTTTAAACAACAGGGTGCTCAGGACAGTTTCAGACTTCTGTTCTGTAGCATGAGAAAGGCAATGGTAAAACTTGTCCAGTTTTACTAGCTAGCACCCGCTGCTATTCTGCACTTAAATCAATCCCATCAAATTGATGAAAGTAGTTTCTTACCAGGTACCTCCTCCACCCACCAGTTATCCAGCAACTTGCTTTTAATTCTCTTCTGGATAAGTGCTCAACCCACATCCAGAACAGGTCATCAGACCCCTGAATGGCAGGACTACAAATTGCTCCAGTGGATGAAGTGGAGAAGAGGGAGAGGTCCATCTTAAACAATGTACACAGGTGAGAACTATAAAGAAGATGCTGAATTTGCCTCTCAGGTAAGGGATAGACAGACATTCCAGGCTCAGTGGAATTCCCTCGCCACCATCCTCGACACACATGGAGAGAGAAAAAGTGTTACCGTAGCACTTGCTTTCTCTCTCACACACACAGACAACTCCAAGGAGTAGTTGTTAAAAACAAAATAAAAACTTCAAGGAGTAGCCACCTCGGCCCTGAGCCACCTCGGCCCTTTAAGGGCCGAGGTGGCGCAGTGGTTAAATGTAGCACTGCAGGCTACTGCTAGTTCAACAGTTCAGCTGTTCAAATCTCACCAGGCTCAAGGTTGACTCAGCCTTCCATCCTTCTGAGGTCGGTAAAATGAGGACCCAGATGGTTGGGGGCAATATGCTGAACTCTGTAAACCGCTTAGAGAGGGCTGTAAAGCACTATGAAGCAGTATATTAGTCTAAGTGCTATTGCTATTGCTATTAATTTGACCCCGGCTTTTACATTAGACTGAAAAAGAGATGCAAGAACTTGCAAAGTATCACAATACCTAGAGTAGGGGTATCAAACTTGTGTTGTCACGTCATCACGTGACATATCACAACTTTTTCCTCTTCGCTAAACCAGGGATGGGCGTGTCTAGCACGTGACGCATCCCGCCCGTGGGCTGTGAGTTTGACACTTCTGACCTAGAGCTACCTCAGATATAATTTAAAATAGAAACAGCAGCATAATATGCAGTTGTGTGCTAACTAAAATAAAAAAACAGAATGATTGACCTTTAGAGGGACTTGGGATGCTGTCAAATTCCCATTCCTCTTTTGGGACCTGTGAAATTAATATTACTAGCAGGAGCCTAGAATATGTTGTAGCAAGAATGCTCACTAATAACAAAATAACAATGCCACAAAATCTGCAAAAGAAAAACATTTCCAGGTAATGTATTGGCTTACAGGTGAGCCAAACTTTGCATAGTTAGGATCTTGTTTCCCATGGAAGTCAATGCACAGTTGTACACATTAAAAACGTGCATGTAACTGCAGGAGAAAGATCTCAATCCATGACAAACAAACCTCTTTCTATATAGCATCTGAATGGGGACTTTCATATATAAATAAATCCTACTAACCAAACAGCTTTATGATTAGGGATTAGAATATAACCCTCTTTAATTTTAAGGGGGCTGAGACATCATTTTCTACATCATCTGCAAAGTTGTTGGAGCTTGTTCCTGCAGCTAAAACGAGTCTCCTTCAGTGATACTGCTCTCTCTTTTTACTATAACACCGCAAAGCCATGGCTTTCTTTGTGGCCTGACTCCAGCGTACAACTGTGCTCACTGGAGTGAGACATTAATTTGCTACACCATGCCAGAGTATTAATAGACAATTATTTATTGCAAATCTGAACCATTTATACTGTTTACTGAGTTGACACAATGTAAAAATTTGATCCAAATGTTAATGTACCCACGACATTGCATAATTCTGCTCTGTGCCAAGGTCTCTTCTCTTTCATATCTCCAGCTTCCTCCCACCCACCACCCCACCCCCACCTAGTTTCTAAATGAATTGAACATGCAGAGCAAGAAAATCGAATTATCGAATGGATGAGTAATTGACCATCTAGAACTTGAGGTTGCTTATTTGTACCGTAACTAAGGGTAGGCTGCTAATTAGTTATTAGTTATTCTACCATAACTCTGGAAAGGCTGCTAATTAGAAACGCAGAAAAATTAAATATATTTAGAATTCTATCCAAGAAACAAATGGGGAGGAAAATGGAGTTAACTATATTCTTAGAATAATAACTAAATAAATGTTCCTGTTGATACCAAGACATGGGAGATTGTCCCATAAAAAGCTTTTTGAGGCTAGACAGGAGCCCTGCTCAGATCGGTAAATTAAAACGCATATTAATTGCAAGAAGAGAGAAAGGTTGCCTTATGAGGTTGACCGTCTCTCTAGTTTTAGTGTCTTAAGAGTGGATTGAGTTGTATATAAACTACAGGTAGTCCTCAACTGATGATCACAATTGAGTCCTAAATTTATGTTGGTAAGGGAGACATTCGTTAAGTGGATTTTCCTCCAAGTGCTGGTATAGGGTGAGGTGAGGGAGAGGATGGTAATGAAGTTTAACTTTGGTGTTGAGTTTTTAATGTTTATGGGTTTAATAGGTTTAATATGCTATTGTGGTGTTTTACATGTAGTCCTTGACTTACAACTGGTCACTTAGTGAGCGAACAAAATAAAACGGATCTCCCCCAAAAGGGACTAATGGCCCAGTTTGAAGTTATAGCTACTGCAGCCTTCCAGCAGTCATCTGCGCTTATAACCAACCACAGGGACACTTGCAATGCCTCCCGCTTATTTCTCTCCCCCCCCCCCACCATCTTGCTCTGTCAGGTCCCCACAGACCTTGGGAATGTTTTTGTTAAGATATTCATGAACTGGGAGAGCCAATGGTAACAAGGTCAGCCAATGAATAGGCATAGCACCTAAGTCAGCCAATGGGAGCTAACCACTTCTGAGTCTGTGCAGAGAATCGAAACTGGAACTGAAGCTTAAGGTGGGTGTGGCTCCAGTCTCCACTCTGTACTCTTCCACTCTGAACTCTGCTGAAATGAAACTAACTGTTCTCGGCTATCTGTAACTACATGAAGAAGAACTCTGCAAATGGTATTGTAAATACAGTATATATATATTATTATGTTTATAAAGAAGTTATTGAATCCAGCTGAATCAGTCATCTGTGTGTGCTTCTGGTTTTGATTTTGCAACAAACTTTAATAGTTTTCTCTACCTACTGTGTCCCCACAGCCCTTGGGCCTGCTTCCTACCGCATTGGGTCCCACACTCTTCTCCTCCCCACTTAACCAATTGCATACTTATCTTTAGAAGATCTCCAGGTCCCCAAAGCTTGCGTGAGGGAAGAAGGGCACGCCGTTTACACCCCTTGGCATCTCTAGACCACATGGCTCTGGCCCAGAAACGGGCATCATTTTTGGAGTGGCCACAATTCACAATATTTATAATTATTGCTCACAAATCCTACGTCTTTTGGATTGCAAATAGACTTAATCATTTAACTGTAGCAATCCCTTAAATAATAAATTAATTCAAATCAAGATCTGACTCTGTATTTCGGTACTAGGATTCTTTTCTTCAATAAAAGAAAAAAATTTGTTCATGTGACAGATCCTGATATCTTAAAAATTAAGCCCCCTCCCCTGATACGATTTAAATACTATTGTGCTAACTAATGCTGGGTTGTGCACATCTCTTCAAAAATAATGGGCCCTTCTTCCAGATCAATGAATATAGGATTACAGACTAATCTGGTTATGAAGAATGGCCACAAATTAATTTTATTTTGGAGCAAATGCACAATACATCAGTTTGATTGAGATAATTTATTGACCATTTCATAAGATTTAATTGGGACAGTTTGTACATTGTTTGGTGTAATGTTTGTTTCAGCCCTGTGAGGTGTGAGGAAGGGAATGCCTATCTTCACATTCCATTTGTATCTACTTCAATTGCTAGGTCTTTGTCCATTTTCAGCAATCTTCTCCCAAGTCACAATATCATGGCACAGCTCCCCTCAATTTCAATCAGCAAGTGGACTAACATTGTATCAGAAATAATGTGAACTACACACACATACTAAGCAGGCTGGTTTCTCCAAAGCATTATCTAGTGCACGAATGTAGAGCAGATTAAAGCGTGCAGGTAGTCCTCAACTTACTGTTGTGGCCCGCCCGCAGCTTGTGCAGCCTGGGCCTTTGGAACCTTCAGTACCTCTTGGCAGTGCTGAGAAAGGAGGGGCTACTCCTTTCCTGAATGCAAGAGCACGCAGGGCTGCCAAGAGGCAGGAAGGTTTACTCCGGAGGAGGTCTACTCGGGAGTAAGATTTGGGGCTAATTGGCCACTCCCCTAGTCTATTTAAGGTCATCAGTTGCAGCTAACAAGCTGCAGAGAACAACGTTTTGAAAAAGAGACCTGTCTGATCATAGCTTGTTTCCATGACTCTTGTTTTGGCATTCTCTGTGCTGGCTTGGATTATCAAGGACGAATTTCTAGGAACTTTGCCAACTCTTGGAAACTCCGTAAGATAAACAGACTCAATTGCTCATCATTGTCTTTGAACTCTTTGAACTGATACCAGCTATTAATGGAGCTTAATTGATAGCTGGTTGGTTGCTGATAACAGTTTGTTTGTAAATTGGTGTGTGCATCTTGAGTACTACTAAGACGTTTTATTAGTAGCCTTTGTTTCATTAAATCAGTGTGTACAAACTGCTTGTGTGATTGTGTGCTTCATGGGGACAGAACACTTACAACCACAATGGAGCCCAAAATTTATGTTGCTAAGTGAGAAATTTGTTAAGTGAGTTTTGCCCCATTATACAATTTTTCTTGCCACATTTGTTAACTGAATCGTTGCAATTGTTAAAGTAGTAACATGGTTGTTAAGTGAATCTGGTTTCCCCGTTGACTTTGCTTATCAGAAGGTTGCAAAAGGTGATCACATGACCCCCGGGGACCCTGCAACCGTCATAAATGTGAGTCAGTTGTCAAGCATCCAAATATAAATCATGTGACCATGGGGAAGCCACAACAGACATAAGTGTGAAAAACGGTCATAAGTCACTTTTTTCAGTGCCATTGTAACTTTGAACGGTCACTAAGTGGACTGTTGTAAGTCGAGGACATCCTGCACTCAAAAAATGAAATATTTCAACTTGGAGTCCTTTAAAAGTTAACCTCCCCAAAAAGACATATTAATTTAAAAAGAAAGAAACCAATTACAATATTTACTGTATCTCATCTAGGATCTACCTTTTGATAACTAGAAGAATTTTGGAAGCAGATTGCAACATCCCTTTTTGAAAAGTCAGGACATGTACAGGTCTGGATCCAGTTATAATTTCTTGTACCTGTAGCAAATTCTTTGAGTGTGGATCCTTTTACAATGAAAGCATCACCTGCTCCATTATCCATATCCGTAGTCTCTTGCTCCATCAACTTCTCTATCGCATACTCTACTGCCAGCACATTTCTTTAGTCACTTTGTCACTTGCTTCCTTGCCTGTTCTATCACAACATTTCACCCAATTGCTTGCTCTATCACCTGATCTACCATCCACTCCATTACTCCCTCTTTCGCTATTAACCACACCACTGGTCTCTTTCCGTCACTAGCTTCATCATTCACCATCTTGCACTTTCTTCTCTTCGTTCCCACTCTCCCCCACCCTCTTGTCCACTTACTCACTGCTCTTCCTTTCGTGCTGTCTCACTATCTCACTATCTTCTCTTTCTCTTGCTGTCTCTTATTTCTTTCAGTTGCTCACTTACGCTTTGTCTCTTTTGCTGTGTCTAAAAAGAGTGGCTGGGTGACTGTTGACAGGAAGATGGGCCTACATTAACCAGTGCTGACCATCATGCAAACTGCCTGTCTCTCAAAGCATTTATCTCAATGGATAGTTAAAGACCCTTCGTAACACATGACTGGCAGTTAGCTTCAGATTTCCCATACTTGGCCACTTTTGCTGCCCAAGCCAAAATGACTGTGGAGAGTGATCAAAGAAGGCAAGGGTACCATAGTAGCTCAGAGCTGCCAATAGGAGCTGAACAGATCTCAGGTCCTGCCACATCATCTCTACAATCACCACCAAAGCATCAAAAATTATTAATATCACCAGGCTGGTATCAGAAAAAGTAAAAATTAACTACATTAATATCAGATCAAATAAACATCAAATAAGATTGCTTCAACTATTAGTTGGGAATGAGAGGGACGTTGTGTTTTGGTAACATGTCCTCATATGGATAAGTCTCTGGTGGAAAGATGAAGAGGAAATAACTCAAAATATTTACCACGAGGAACCAGGTGTTTAGATACCACAGCAAACCAATACACCCATTTGTGCCTAAAAAATCCTAAAGTCTACAGTACAACTAAATCTTAAAGGAAGCGGTTTTATTGATTATAAATGGCACTTTAATGGTTACATTGTTTTATTATCTAGCTGTATTTTATTGCTAATCCTGATGTGTTTTTAACTTCACGCATATGTTTTATATTTGTAAATGTATCTGTTGTATGTTTGCCAAAATAGAAAGGCAATAAACAGGCAGGCAGTTTGGGCAGGCAATTGGGCAGGCAGTGTGTCTTTGTAGCTAAAAAAGGAAATTATAGCATATGTCGCCATCAACAAGCAAACTACTATAAGTTCTTCCTCAGGCAATACAGCATGGGTGTGGTTCCTACTATGAAAAGCAGTTAGCAGTACATTCAAATCAGGGGTGGAATTCAAAAATTTTCCCTACTGGTTCTGTGGGCGTGGCTTGGTGGGCATGGCAGGGGAAGGATACTGCAAAATCCCCATTCCCTCCCCACTCTGGGGCCAGCCAGAGGTGGTATTTGCTGGTTCTCCAAACTACTCAAAACTTCCGCTACTGGTTCTCCAGAACCTGTCAGAACCTGCTAAATTTCACCCCTGAATCAAAAAATGGTAAAATATCACTGACAGTTTTTCAAAATTGCCATCATTGCAGACATTCTATGCAGTTTTCCCTTACTTTTTTCTCCCGAACAACCTAATTTGTCATTAGCTCTTGCAATCGACAATACAAAAATGCTCTCCCAAAGCTAGAACTTGAGAAGCACCATTATTTTTGGCTTCTTTCCCCCAATATCCATCTTTTCAGCATCCCATTGTAGTTCACTAAACGAGGCTGTGAACTTCCCAATTCCTATGAAGGGATCAATTGTTTTTAAAATCTCCTCCACTTACATCAATAAATGTTTAATCAACCCTATTTGTTATTCAAGCAACTTTGCTGAAAAGGCTGTGTGCTTCTTATTGCAGCCCTAGCAATGTACAATATAACCTGACTTTCCTAAAGCAGCCCTGGAAGTTAAGTTTTTGAGGCTGTGACTGGGCAAAGAGACAGCCAGTAATTTCATTGCAACAACATAGACAGTACAGTGTCATGTTTATTTATTTATAACATTTATAAGCCACCCAGTTTACCTTAAGGCAAAAATCCTTCTTGGATCTTTGAAGGAGTACTAGTCCAACCCCTGCAGATATGGGCAATCCATAGCCAGATATTGTAGATTCAAACAGGGTTGGCTAAACCTTCATTCAATCTCCAAAACTGGGGTTCCAACAGAGTGCATTCTCAGTAGTGGGTGATGTCATTACACTCCCTCTCTTCCATTTTGATACAAAGGTGTTTGGAAGTTCATGAAAATAAAATCCAACACACTGAACTGAACTGGATCTGGTGTCCAAACAGAATTGTCTGCATACAGTACCCATTATAAAGGACCTGCTGTGAAGGCCACTCTTACTCTATCCCCCCTCAATATTTTTGGGCTTGTGTTTTTTTAATTAATTTTTTGTATCATAATTTCCTTGGAGTTCAAATCGGCATGAGTTCAAGAAGTCAAGTTTATCCTTCTGACTAATAACAATGCTATGAAATAGGGTACACAAAGAAGTAGTGATTGGGACAGAATCACCCAATGAGATATACTGTATAGTCTATTCTTCCCATCACTATTATACCACATTTAATGATTAACCATTGCACCAGACAAAATGATCTCCAAATCAGCGTATATAGCAATAGCACTTTACTTATATACCGCTTCATAGTGCTTTACAGCCCTCTCTAAGCGGTTTACAGAGTTCAGCATATTGCCCCCAACAATCTGGGTCCTCATTTTACCGACCTCAGAAGGATGGAAGGCTGAGTCAACCTTGAGCCTAGTGAGATTTGAACAGCTGAACTGCTGAACTAGCAGTCAGCCTGCAGTCGCAGCATTTAACCACTGCACCACTTCAGCTCTTGCAAAAATATGGAACGCTTCACGAATTTGCGTGAAGTATACAACAGTAAAGATTGCTTATAGAATGTATGTGAAAATTTATAGTTCTACGTATATAAAGTCTGCTGATGGAAATTAAGTGGGATTTCAGGCCTTACAGATTCTGCTGCCAGATTTCAGTGCACCATAACTTCTGTGGTGGTTGCCACCATTTTTGTCTTTCCAATGTATCTTCTACTCCTTCTCAACCAATGACAGGTCTTGACATAGTCCACAAAAGCAATCCTGTTTTAGTTATTTGCTATCGCAAACAGAATAATAACTCCCCATCAAATTCCTTAAAAGACTTTTTGATAATAATGAGAGTATTGATCACACATGTTTTTTTATCTCTTCTGGTCCTCATCAGGAGCCCAATCAATGAGCTGGATAAAAGATGACACACTTTCCTTTTTACTGTTTCTCATGGTGGGAAAAATGTGAATTTAAAACTGGGATAAAAAACAGAACAATTTTGGAATTAGTTGTACAGATGGAGGAGAAGGATGAGGAAAATCCATTTTAAATCAATCAGTTAATTAGTTAATTAGACTGGGAGAGAAATCAATTCATTTCATAGGTAGGCAATTGGAAATCAATTTACTGGTGCGATAAGAAAATGAAATTCATTGCTATATTGTTATTGTCTGAATAGGAAATGAAATTGGGGAGACGGAAGCAAATGAACATATTATACTAAAGCTGTAAAACTGCATTTTATTCTTTTAATTACACACATTATGTTTAATTTAATCATTTTATTTTAATTTACCTAGTTTCATACCATTCTGTGAATGATTATTGCCCCACAACAGTTAAATGGATCCTTGAGTACTTTTGTCTGTCCCCATGCTCAAATTTTATTTTCATAAAGAAGCCCATATATTGCAAAAAAAACACACACCCCAAAACCTTAAAACACTAATGATCTTTCCTTCCAAAGGTATCACTGATAAATGAACATCTCATCACTTAAGTAAGGTGAAATTTTGTGGCTTCCACCCAAATGCCATTTACAACTGGAGTAGAAAATAATGGCACATCCAATCTAGACAACTTTCTTGATTGTATCTCTTCTACCTCCCACTGTGGCTCCCAGCCTTTTCTCGCTTTCTCTCTACAGGTCATGCAGAGTTATTAATGTGTCCCATGAAGCATAGGCTGTCCCATGTAGAGAACAGTTATGACAAGTGCAATCCCAGCTACTAAAATCCTAAAATTTCCTGGCACTCAGCCCTAAAAGCAACCTGAGTCAAGGCAATGCCAAAATTCTCTTCTTGCACCAAGACACTCCAGGGATCTTACTTTACTGAGATGTGATCAACAATTGCCTGCCACCTACAGCTCCCCCCCACCCACTTGTCATTCTAGTAATCTCTTCGCAATTTATCATTTGATCATCCCATTTCATCTCAGCTTCAAATTGTCAGACTTTTTTCTCTCTCATCCAGTAGTGGGTTCTAAAATGCGCAGAAGCGTCCCAGGCGGGTGGGTGGAGCATCCCGGGTGGGTGGGCGGAACGTCCCAGGTAGGTGGGCGGAACGTCCTGGGCGGGTGGGCGGAGCCTCCCACCACCAGCACTACCGGTTCTAAGAACTGGTCCGAACCAGGAGCAATCCATCGCTGCTCTCATCCCCATTTAAACTGTCGTTTGAATGACTTCAGACTGAAGTAGCCATAAGCAACATGCCCATTTTGGACGCTAATAAAACTGAGAAAGGATGTGAGGTAATGTTGTCTAAATAGTGACTTTCTAGATTTCAGGTCTATATTCTCACAAGGTCAGAACTGTGCTCTTCTTCCTTAGTCCATCACTAGATAGCAATTCATCTTCTAGAAACTTTCTCGCTGGAGCTAAGAGAAGCCATTTTTCAATCTAACTGCAGGTTAGGAAATAGTTTGAGAAGTCACCGATTTTTCTCCCAGCTGCAACCTCCCAAGTCCCCTTTACCACTCATCTTTGATGTTGACCCCATCAATTGTTATCATGCTTTCTACAAGGGAATGGAGCCCTCAAGGCAAACAGGTTTCCCGGGCCCAGATTGGCAGATGTCAGAACTCCAAGGTTCACAGGAAGGATTCTACATTCATTGAAAAATTCTATGCCTGCTGGATGTATAATTGGGTTATAATCAAGGTAAAAGGAGCCTGCACACACGTCTCAGAATTAAATGCACACCCCCACAGCGTGCCACAGTTACCCTAGTTGTTCTCTAGGCTGTTTTATTAGATGCAGATTAAATAGAAGGAGGAAGGCAGCTTGTGTGGCTTCACTGAACTGATGCCGCACAACTTCCCCAGATAGTATTATTACAGCAAAACAGCAAGCTTCATTTCTCCAAATGGCATCCTGTGCAGTGCCTAAAATAAAATGGGGAACTAGGGTGCCCTAAGGTGTGTGCGAGGAAAGTAGTTAAATGGAAATAAATGTGCTCAGCCCTGGAAGAGGATACTCAAGGAAGCTCCACAAGAGACAGACTGTGTAGCTGATACGCAGGTTTGTTCACACACTGGAAAAATATAAAGCATGCTGTTGCTTTTCCGCCTTTGGTTTACCTGTCCCAGGTGTTGGTTAATTATAAGAGTGATGTAATATCAATGATGTAGGAGGATGCTATTTTTCTCCTTCCATTTCCTTTTTTTTTTACCACAATGGGAAAAAAAACCTGCTGCCAATTGCTTGCTAGAAGGTTCTCAAAGATAAAATCCTCACAGACAAGATTCCTAACACGCACAACTCTCCTCTGCATTTATTTAAAATGTCTTTCCAATGACATGGTTTTCACAATGAGATTGTGCCCAGCAAGGGTCATTTTGGTGGAAGCTTGAAAGGTTCTTCTGTGATACTCCAGGGTTTTGCTGCACATCTCTAAGATGAACAAAGAGATTGCACTCATACTCATCACGCTGGGTTGGAAAGTAATGACAGTGGATCACACAAGAAGAGATACTGTAGATCAAGAATTGATTTCTTCTGAGAATTTGAAGGAGCATCGCACCAAGTGCAGTCTTAATTAGTTCATCTGCATATATGTTGCCTAGCAACAGAGTACGGCTTCTGGGAAGTTGCTTTTTGGAACTAATTTCTTTCTACTGTGTGAAAGGTGATGGGTAATATGGCATACGCTAGTCCTCCACTTATGATCGTAATAGAGCCTGCCCATTACGCTTGTAAGTCAGGATGATCATAACGTGAGTCATCCATGTATCCAACCCAATTTTATGACCTTTTTTGCAGCAGTCATTAAGCAAACCCCATGGTTGTTAAGGAAGTGCCACGATCGTTAAACGAACCCATTCTTTGCTAGGAAGCGTTTTTGCCAAAAACTATAAGTAAACACTGTTCTTTAGGGGGGGAAACTTAATAAATTGTGGTCATGTGACTGCAGGTTGCTGCAAACAGCTGTAAATGTGGGCCTAGCACCCAAAATGTGGTTACGTGACCATGGGGAGTGTTAAGTACTCAGACTTACAACGCTGCCAAAATACCCAAGCCGGCTGCCGGTCGAAGCCTGATTGGTTAAGATACGAGCAGCCGGCTAGCAGGAAATTGGGGCACCCTGATTGGTTGCCAGTTTGACAGCTCGGCTATATAAGGAGCTGTCAAATGCAGAGTTGGTGTTCTGTTCACTCATGTTGCCTGTGGTGCTGAAGTTAGTAATAAAGCGTTCCTGTTCAGAATTGCGTCTTGCCTCTGTTCCTGTCAGCCCGGTAACCTCCTATCTAACAGGGAGTGTCTCTCAGAACTTCAGAACCAGTTGTAAGTACCTTTTGCGGCATCTATTGGAACTTTGAATGGTCACTAAGTGAGCAGTTGTAAATTGAGGACTACATGTACAGTGATGGTGTTCTTAAGCCTGCCCTGATCTGCTCTGATAGCTTTGAAAACTGGTCAAGCTTCCTTCATAAACCAAGCAAAGTTCATTCAAGTGGCAAACTTAACTCATTGAATTCAGTCCGCTCCTTCTTGTGACTATTACTAATTAGGTACTAGACTTTTGCTTCAAATTCTAAGCATAGTAATCCCACTCACAATTTTTATTTAGGTATTTCCAGATCCTACAGTACAGACTATCAAAAAGGCCTTGTAATAGCATGTGGGAGTGATCTTGTGAGATAGGTGGAAGAAGCGCAAACAAAGAAGGATCAGAAAAATGGCAATTGGATCCACAGAAGGTTTGGAGGGTGGCAAACATCTCAGAAGAGACCCTCCCTAATTTCTTGGACTGTAAAAAGAGGGGTGAGATGTACTTCCAGACTTGCAAGATTCTGCTATGCAGTCTTATAATAAAGTTAGACCTAGTATTTCTGAATCTGTTTCTTGTCTATATTACCTTGAAGTGCTAAGAGCCTCTAGAACAGGGGTCTCCAACCTTGGCAACTTTAAGACTTGTGGACTTCAACTTCCAGAATTCCTCAGCCAGGTTTGCTTTGCTGGCTGAGGAATTCTGGGAGCTGAAGTCCACAAGTCTTAAAGTTGCCAAGGTTGGAGTCCCCTGTTCTAGAAGATCTATAAGAGAAAACCTGACCACACTGGGTGCCCGACAGGGAACAACAAAGTGGGGGCGATGACAAAAGCAGTTGTGCCTTGAAACAACTTGCACTCCTTTTGTTTGTGTACCATGATGGCACACTAACATACAAAAAGATGGAACTTCTATTCCAATGATCTCACAGTGCTTTTAATTTAATCCAAGTGGCCTCAGTATTGAAATAATAAAAATAATTTTAATAATCCAAAATTCAAGATTATGCAGATACTTCTGCCTCCCGACCATATTCTTAAATGTTCGTAGTGACACTTTTCATATCTTCCACTTAATCCAGGGAGGATATTCCTGATAAAAACTAAGTCAACATAATGTAAATGAACACCCAGAGTGCTGAGAGGGAAATTTTTGTTGGCAGTGATAAAAAAAAAACTCCTATTGGAATTCACCCCAATAACATTCTCTGTAGTGGTTTCTTTAAAAGCATAAGTTTTATATCTGAGTGTTGAAGAGTTGATGTCCTACTTCTACTTCCTTAGTGGACAAATGAGAAGTATATGAAATACATGAATAATTGTGTCCCAAAGGTGTTGTTGTTGTTTTCCAAAAGGCAACTGGACTTGCTTTGTTTTACTTGAAACCGTTTCACTTCTCATCCAAGAAGCTTCTTCAGTTCTGACTTTGGGACAACCATGACCTGGATGACTGAGGATCTCCATAGACACGAATAATTGTGGAACATGTGAATACTCTGTATTCATACATGTACAGGAACTTTTATCACTGTAGGTGTTAGTATGTTTATGGTCTTTGTAGAAAATGCACATAAAAAGGAAGTAAAAATAAATTTCTCTCAAGGAGTACTTGAAAGTTCAGGCAATATTTTTTTTAAAGCACGCAGAAGAATATGACTTCCCCAATAGATTCATAATCAGTAATAAACTCAGTCATGTAAAGTCAGTTTTCCAGTTTTCAGCTACTGCAACCTAATGTTACCTTCATAAAAATCAGTAGAGCAAAGCCATTTTATACTCACAGTACTTGTTACTGATGAGAAAAACATATATATTCATGCTTTCATGCAGATTCTTTCCAAAAACATAATTTGCTAATGACTACCATGCAACTAATATTTTTAAAACATTCCATAAAGGAAAATGTTTACAAGCAAACGAAGTTCACTGAATCGTGTTCCTTTAAAAAAAATATTTATGGGCCTAAAATACCCAGATAATTTACTCTCCCTCCAAGACAGGGCTACTGAAAACCAAATGCAATATAGTCTATGAATTAGGCCTTTCCAGGAGATTGTGAGTTCTAGTCCTGCCTTAGGCAGGAAAGCTGGCTTATGACCTTGGACTAGTCTCTCTCTCCCAGCCCAATTCACCTCAAAGGGTTGTTGTAGGAAAAATAGGAGAAGGAAGGACTCAGATATGTTTACTGCCTTGAGTCATTTATAAAAGCAATAGATTTTTTTAAAAAAACAATCTAATCTGATTTGCTTATATAAAATAGTTTTTGCTACACTCCTTCCCCACCAAGCAACATACCGTATTTTTCGGAGTATTAGACGCACCGGAGTATAAGACACACCTTAGTTTTGGGGGAGGAAAATAGGGGGGGGGGAATCTACCTACCAGGTATTCATCTGGCTAGTGTCCTTAGTCTGTTCAGCTTCAGAACATTATTTTATCCCCTGGTTAGGGCTGAAAAAAAATTCTTCGAAGGGAGTAGGAATGAAAACAAGCCTGCAAAGACTTATGGCTGGAAAAAACTACTTTGGAGGGAGTAGGAATAAAAAAATGCTGCAAGCCGGTAAGATAGTTAGCTCCTCGTTAGGGCTGAAAAAACCTTTTTCAGAGGGAGTAGGAATGAAAACAAGCCTGCAAAGATTTAGGGCTGGAAAAAACCTTCTTCCGAAGGAGTAGGAAGCCGGGAAGATCGTTAGCACCTTGTTAGGGCTGGGGAAAAAAGCTTTGAAAAAGCTACATTCGGAGTATAAGATGCACCCAAATTTTCAGCCTCTTTTAGGGAGGAAAAAGGTGCGTCTTATACTCCGAAAAATACGGTATGTAGTTGTTGTGACTTGCCCGCGTCCCGCGCAGTTGATGGAGGACCCAGAGGATGTGGAGCCGCTCATGTCGCAGCAGGACCACCCCGTGTACCTGGCACCTGAGTCTGCCAGTGATGAAGACTCAGTGCCAGAGGAGAAAGACCAGCCAGGACCTTCTGCACCTGCTCAGCAAAGTGAGTCGTCAGAGGAAGAGGAGCCTCTGCTGGATGCTAGGGCTCATAGAACAGTTAGCAGGCAGGATTGGCTTAGCAAACGGAGGTCTCCTCAGAGGTAGCATTGAGGGCTAATTGGGCCACGCCCTCAGTGCCTATTTAAGTCCAGCACAGTCAGAGATCCGTGCTGAAAACAACACCAGTGTTTCTCGAGCACTATTGGAGTTTCTTGACATCAGCGTTCTTGTGTTTGGAAGCTAACATCATCTGTCTGGGACGCCAGCCAGCTCAAGTGAGATAAGGAAGCTAATTGCCTCTGTATTTGAACTTAACCCACGAAGAGCCCAAAGACATTTTGAGACTCTGTTCTTTGTATCTTTTCTGGACATTATACCTGTTGTGCCTTTACTAAGAAGCTTTATTAGTAAAGAGATACTTTTATTTGATTATTACAAATGTTTTTGTGTGTGTTTCTGGTCAGGTTGCGGTGCTGGGACACAACAGTAGTAACTGATGTTGTAGAAAGACATATAAGTAGGATGTTCGGTTCGAAGTTGACATAGGATCAATCACATCAGTAGAACTTGAATAAAACTATATATTTTAAATAACTTTTTAAAATTGTATTCACTTGATCTCATTTCTTGATACTGTATCCATCAACAAAAGAACCTTACAACATTAGCTCATTATGTAAATAGATTTTAATATCTATTTACTATTACTACATCTGTAATATCAGATGTTGATATTATATTCTGAAAACTTCTTGAAGTTCACATATCATTAAGTTGATACATTTGAGAAACACTTCTCTAGAGATTCCTTATTCTATATCATGATGTTATAATTGATTATACTATGTTCCAGTATTAATATTAGTATATTCTCTTTACTCCATGCCTGTAGTGCACTTAATTATAGACACATTACCATAGCAATGCATTGCAGGTCCACATCTACAAATAAGTCATGGATGATTCAGCTTTTGTCACACACAAATCTGGATTTAAACAGTAATAGGATAAACCAAGGCTCTCAAAAGTCTAACCTCATGGGCTGGGTTGGATCAGTTGGACTGGAAAAGGGACTCAGCACCAAATTGTCAATCCCACTTCCTCTATACTGGTCAGACCAATGTCCCCATGACTTGTCATTCCTGAAATTGTGTCCCAAGCCTCTATTCCCCCATAGATATACCCACACCTGAGCTTTCAGAAAAATACATATCCAATCATACCCTTCAAGTATCTCCCCATAAGCTGTGAACCAGCTGTCAAAGACCACTCCAACCTGATCTACGAAACCTTATCTAGATTCGAATCTAACAAAAGGAGCTCCTCTTTATCTCTTCTAGGGAAACACCTTCCCATCAGGACTCAGCAGAAGTCTTCCTGCTCTTTCACTATAGGCAGAAGGATGTTACTGAATCCTTTCACCCAGTCCAGTACCACTGACACCCAAATGTCTTCTCCAAATGCTTTTGGGACATTTTAAATTCATCAAGGTGACAAGATTTTGTATTTTTGTTTCCCATTGGCAATGACACTTTTCAAAATCATATCTGTATTTCATAATATAAACTGAAGCCAGGAGGGAAATACTATATAGCCAGCTCTGGCATGTTGAATTTTCTACAAAGGGTTACAACCAGGAGAGCGTTCCTAATTTTTCTACTACCACTCTGTGGGCGAGGCTTATTTTGTGGCCGTGGCTTGCTGGCCATGTGACCGGGTGGGCGTGGCTTGCCGGCCATGTGACCGGGTGGGCATGGCTTCTCGGACTGCTGAAGGGAGGGGAACTGAGATAGGTCCTGCCACCCATTCCCCTCAGCAGCTCGAAAAGCCTCAAACGTGCGAAAATGCCTGGGATCATCACTGCGCATTCGTGGCTTCTCGGACTGCTGAAGGGAGGGGAATGGAGATAGCTCCTGCTGCCTGTTCTTTCAGCGTCTCACGCGCTCCCTCAGCCATCCTCCCCTGCTTGGACTCACTGTGGGGTTGGAAAGCAGCGCATGCGCAGTGCCGGAAGCTCGGCTTCTGGGCATGCGCAGAAGAATTTTTTTTTTTAAATTAAAAAAAATTTTTTTTAAATGGTAGCACCCAGGCACTGGCAACCGACCACACGGGCACTGTTATGTCACCAGTGGGCCGCTACCGGTGCTATAGAGTGGACCGCACCAGTAGGAACCCACCACTGGTTACAACAAGGACTTTTTTTCAATTAAAATACATGCTTATGGCTATGGGGACAAACTTTGCACAACCTGGGGAAAAATATACATTACTAAAGCTTGGGAATTTAAACTTGGCGAATACACAGCAATTATGAAACTAACAGTGTTTGTTTAATTAAATTTAAACAAAAATGGCTTTCACATGTGCCAAACATTATGCAGCAAGGCAAATGCAAACATTTAGGATACGGTTTCCAAAGTTTATATTTATAAACATGGTAAATTAAATTTTACTAACTTTGTACTAAATGATTGTATAGTACTACTTGTATAGTACTTTATACAAATTAATTGTACAGTATTTTTATCCACCAATTAATATACATTTTGAAATTATATGTTTAGAAGGTAAACTATTCTGGACAAATAATGCTTTCTCAACAGAACTACTGTTTTATTCCTTCTTGTTGGGGGAATTTGAATGATCATTAAAAAGGATGCAATAGCAAATAAGGTAAAAGTGCTACTGATTGACAGCCTTATAAAATTATTTTATCAACCCACAAAAAGCTTTTATAAGCTGAATATTTTTTGCAACATAAAAGTCATCCCTGTATATAAGAATCCAGTGATTTCCAAACATGATTAGTATTGCATATGCTGTGAAGGTAAATTGGGTTAGTTGCCTGAAGACTCTTTTACTGTCTAGAGTTTGAAGAAAAAAAACAATAAAGAGTAATGGGGAAATAATATTCCAGATTATATTAAGCTGAGTCCCCTAAACTTTCTGTGAAAAATATCTTAGTTGAAATCTATAGGAATACTGAAGAGAAAGAAAAAATTTTAAGTCTTGAAAAAGTCAGACAAATACATGCCAATGCTTTTCACTGTGAATTCACTTATGTCCCAGAAATTGATGTAGCTAAAAGTCATAGTTACACAAAATCATCTGTGATCAAGTCTGACTGAACTCCGTGAATAATCCTCTAAGATAAACAGATATGAGAGCTAAATACTTACATTTATCAGAATTACAGGTTTTCTTGTGTTCCGTAAGACATTTGAGACATAGTACTTAAGCTACATGTTTTTGCAGTAGATGAAGTGGCAAAGGATTTTTCCCCCCATGTTTGGTACCATTTGAAGGGAGATGTAGAAGAAGAATCAGGAGGAGCTCCCTATGGCAATTTTAAACAACTTTCTCCAGGCAGAGTACCCTCTGGTTTTCAAGAACTAACGTTCTTATGCCAGCTACAGAATTCTGGGAAGTCAAATCCACACATCTGCCAGAAACATATGAGTAATATATCATTATGCTTTTGCTCCAGTTTAGGGTTTTAGTCTGTTAGCAGGTATGTCTACAGGGAGCTGATCAACAAGAGAACAAATGCGCACAACTGGGCAGTTGAAATCCTGATCTTTATAAACATTCTTCATACACACTTAAACAGGGCTTCTATCATTTGACTCTGTTGACCCCTCTTGTGAATGTCCCTGCTTGTAAACTGCTTGTAAACTCGAACAGGTCAGTTGGCATGGTCAAGATCCAGAAACAGTTGGAATCTTAGGAACATTCTTTCTTGTTGTAGGGTGGAATAAGAAAAACATGAACGCCTGGACCAGTTTCTCTCTACCATATCATTTATTCTTATGAGCTGTGGTGGTGCAGTGGTTAGAACGCAGTATTGCAGGCTACTTCTGCTTACTGCCGGCTGCCTGCAATTTGGCAGTTCAATTCTCACCGGCTCAAGGTTGACTCAACCTTCTATCCTTCCGAGATCGGTAAAATGAAGACCCAGAGTGTTTGGGGCAAAATGGTGGCTCTGTAAAACACTTAGAGAGGGTTGTAAAGCACGGTGAAGCAGTATATAAGTGCTATTGCTATTGCTATTCCAAACAAAATCAAGGGAGTTAATTTGGAGTTTCTTTCTGAAATATGCTTGCCTGTTTCTCAGGGCCAAATAAACTTTTCTCTTCCCAAGGCCAGGCCTATATTCCTACACACCATCATACCCAATTTTTCAATTTTTCCTCGACAGACTTTCAAACATGCTCTAGTTTGCCCTGTCCACTGGACATATTAAAATCTCAATAGCCTCTTATTTGAGATTTATTGAGAGGGTTTATTTTATTTTGTGCTTGGTTAATTTGTTACTTTGTTTCTTTTTTAAACATTATTTTCTACTTCTGCATATACCCAGTCTTATTCATTTTATCTCCAGCCCTCTCAACACTATCCACTTGAATTTACTGTTAGAGCCAACAGTTATGAGCTACGTGAATAAGGCTAATCGAAACTCTTTTACTTAAGCATGTAATTGGCTGTTACGTTCACAGTCAGTTCACATGGATAAAATTTTCAAGTTATGTAGCAAATAATGTTACATTGTCTGTAATTTCCATCCCAAAAATTTTTTGCTATGAACCGAGACTTCAATGGAGTTTTCTATTGCATTTCTGCTTGGGAGCTTTGTCATTGCTGTAAAGAAGTGTCATATTTTATTGAGAGCTCACTCTAAAAATTAGTATTATATATAGAAAGCTAACTAGTTAGATGGATGGATTCATGCCAATTTAATTTATTCTCTTAGAGTTACAGAATAAGTTTGAAAGAACAACTGGGGAAAAAAGTGGGACCTCCAAATTAATGTAATTCTGTTAAAAACAGTAAAACTAGGGCAAGTTAAGAGAACTGGGAATTTTAATCCTATAACCCAGGACAAAGAGATGACTTACCACCAGTCAATATTTTGGAGGTGGTCCAGGCTAGTATAGAAATTATGATATTATATGCTCAGTTAAGCCATCTCTCTGATATAAACATTTATGGAATATCACAGTGATTTAACATCAGTATATAAGGATGTATTTTCCATAAGTAAGTCCCTGTAATGGTACCTAATTATGCAACCTCTTTATTCAGTTAATTGATTAGCATGTAAAAGCTTGCATTTTGAGACTGATATATTTATACACATGTATGGACTACAAATGTGGATCTTTAGCAGATTCATCTTTGTAATACAGTTCTGAGTTTGCATGTGAAACAAATTGTTCACATAGGCTTGAGCTATAGTAGGTAATTCTTTAGGTAGTATTTGGAACCAGTTAGATACTTCAGAGGGGTGAATGGCCAGACTTCAAAGATTCAAGTTTGTATTTCTATTCAGAAAATAAAGACGATTTTCACCTGCATTTTTATACCTGTACTAGCCTTTTTTCTTTTTTAATTTGCTCAGATAGTTAACCTTTTATATGATGTTAAAATCTTGCCAGTTCTCCTTAGCATCAGGCTGCCTGAGCATTCTATAATATCACTAAGAATGTCATTCCAATCTATCTGGGTCACCTGCAGTACAGATTATTTGGTATTAATTTTGCATTTAATCTTCACATCCAAGGATTTTCTTGATTATTGTAGCTTGCTTTTTCTTGTTGAAGTAGCAAGTCCATGAGCATTTCACAGATTCTTTTCCAAAATGGATGCTCATCTACTCACAAAATGGCTGCCAAAACCAATTATTTACCAGAAATCAAATTGGTTGATCTGAAATTCACAGGATTGTCAACATTGCATTAGACCAACTATTTCTTCTCAAGAATTTGCCTAGTCATCAAAGTATTATGCATGTTTCATGCTTGGGATAGATGAAAGAATTATGCAACATCTATATATGATCTACAGTAGTGGATATCTCCTATGTATTTTTAATATTTCAATTTGTCTTTCTTATGGGAATTTTCAGGCAATTTGATATAAATTTCCAAGTCACACGTCTTCCTGTAAAAAATGTAATTTTGTACCATATATTCTGATCCATGAGATAGATGGATGAAATCTGATATTTGAATTCAAATAGAATTAAATTCGTAGCATTCCAAGGTTTTCCTACAGTCCAATGTAAGATACTGTTTTATAGACGAGCTGCAGGGGTGGGTTCTAACTTACCTCGCTGCCAGTTCACTTCCTCCCATGCCGCGTGGCTGCGTGTGCATTGCACGCCATGTGGCCGCACCGCATACGTGCGCTTTGTACGCATACACAGTGCCAAAAACTCAGAAACAAAAACAAGCAAAAAAAAAGGAAAAAAAGAGCCAAAAACAAGATGGTGGTACATGCGCAGTGCCGAAAACTCGGCTTCTGCGCATGCACAGAAGAAAAAATCAGCAAAAAAAATTCCCAAAGAAAAGAATAAAAAAAGATGGTGGTGTCCACGGATTGGCACCGACAGAACCGGCTCCGTGACGTCACCACCGGTTAATATCGGTTCTATAGAACCGGTGTGAACCAGGAGGAACCCACCTCTGACGAGCTGAAGGGACTGACTCATAGTACAGCAGAAAGACAAATGAACATCCTTTCAGCTCCAAGCAGATGCTGTTTGTGGAGAAAGATGAAACAATTGTAAGAAATGTAAGGAATGATAATGCAAAAAGAAGTTGTAGCTTGGCTGGTGCAGACAGTTGCTGATGTCTGGTGATCACATCTTAATGATGGAGGATACCAGGGAGTCTGCTCCATGCAGGAAACTCTGGGATCTTTATGGATCCGATTGCACTCGAGCTTGGCTAAGCATAAGAGGATTTTAGGATTTTAGTGGCTGCAAGAACTACAGCCATAGGCACTCATTTTAGACATAGAAGCATAGATTAAAGGAGTTAAAATGACCTGCGGATTAACACAAGCACTTGGGGAAGAGAACCATGAATGAATTTTATTGTGCCACGTGTTTTTTATGTATAATACTGAATTTGATATATCTGTTGTTGTTGTTATTGCTGTTGTCATTATTCTCTCTCCTTTCTGCCAGATCAAAAATGTCAGTCTCGTGAAGATGATTCCCATCCCTCTAATCCTCCAAGGCAATCTGTAGCACTCCATTTACCCTATTGGATTGGCCCATAAGTCCATTGGCCATTCCTAGAGAAAAAGAGTGGCAGAGATTAACCACTTTTCTTTAAAAAAAAAAAAGTTTTTATTTGGTTATAAAGATTAAAAAAAGACAAACACACATTAAACAAAACAAAACAATACATTTACATTTATACACATAAACCTCTAGGGTTATTCTACGGTAAGTTATCTCGACGATCAATTTTTGCTTATTCCTATTTTACTATAGGAACTATATTTTCATTACAATTTTTATCTAGGTATATACACTTGTAATAACTAAAATTATCAAAATCTTATAACTATTAATGAATTAAACATTGGTCTATATATCTTATTTTCTCCTTTCCAGCCAGTTATAAAATAAACTCCAAATTTCAAAATATTCTGAATCCTCTTTCTTGTTTAACTCTATTGTCATTTTATCCAATTCTGTGCATTCTAGAATTATATTCTAGACATATTCTCACTGCTGTCAGAATGTATAATATAATATAACAGTATTTTCTTTCCATCTTTTGTTCCAATATCCCTAATAAAAATGTTTCCGGTTTCATATTTATCTTTTGTTTTGTTATTTCCTCAAGCCAAATTTGTATTTTTCGCCAATATTGTTTGATTATTGGGCAGGTCCACCACATGTGATAGTATGATCCATTTTTGTGTTGACATTTCCAACATTGGGGGTTCAAATTCTGATACATTTTGGCCAATCTCGCTGGTGGTAAGTGCCATCTATAGTACATTTTGTAGAGGTTTTCCTTATATGAAACTGATTAACCACTTTTCTATTTGGTAAAAAAGCCTATGAGGCTCAGACGCTGTGGATCTGAGCATAATGGATATTAGGATGATGGTGGAGGTTGGAAATTTGCTTTCCAGCTTGCCAGGCAGTCCCCCCACCCCCCCATGCACACTTGTGTTGTTTCTGTTTTTTAAAAAGGAATCTTTCAAACCGCAGTGAAGTGGGGCAGAGAGACTGGCAGGCCCTCAGGGAGGGTGCTTCAGGTGCCATTTTGAGGCACTAGGAGGAAGAAGACCAGGAAATGGTCCTCAGGAGGGAGAAGAGCGCAATTTGGAAGGGAATGTGATTGGAGATGGAGATTAGCCATGCTTTGATTCAGAGGGGGCCACAACTGTGGCTCCCAAAATGCATATAAGGGTTGTGTTTGCCTAAATAAAAAGGACGCAGTCATGGTAATATGGCCTCTGAGGCAAGAGGAGAAGGAAAGGAATGGAGCAGAAGAGGGCTTGCCAAGGAGAACATGGGAAAGGGTTGAGCAAGGAAAGCACAGTGGCCCACAGAAGCTTGCTGCCTTTGTCAGAATGATTGAAAGCAAAAAGGTGATGTAAATTCACAAACTCACCCCTTTCATACTTACTCCCAGTTCAGACCAGATCGCCCAAACCGGTAGCGACCCACTGGTGACGTCACTGTCAGTGCCGTTCCGTGCGCGCCACCATCTTTTATTTTTTGCTAATTTTTCCCCTTCCACGTGTTGAAAAAGGGCCCTCCCGCCCACCCGCGGGTGAATTCTGACCTTTATTTCTTCACCCAAAGTACAGCTGATGAGCTCCTCAGCTGTGTTTCAGGCTAATTCCTGCTTCTGAGCATGCGCGGAAGCCAAATCGTGTGACTTTTGTGCGGAATGAGCGTGCGCGCGCAAAACATCACGATACAAACCGGTGGCGAAGATAAGTGGAACCCACCCCTACATGTATGGGGTGTCATGAATACAAGGGTAGGCCTTGCAATGCCACACCATAGCCCTGCTTTTGTCATTCCACCTTTAGATGCGCCTGGACAGTAGAGGATGGATACTAACCATCTAACAAAAGTCTTTTTAAAAGGTAATTTCATTTATTCTATTCCCTTTTTGTCCAACCCTGTGATTTAAAACAAAAACAAAAAGTTTAGCCTGATGTCTTAATTCTCCTTGGTTTAAAGATATGCTAACCTCTCCCAAGACAGATTTTTCCAACAGCACTATCATCTGTCTATTATTAATTAACCACAATATAAATTCTTTATTAGATGCTTAAATGTATACAAAGTCCATCAACGATCTGTGCAAGTGAAATTACTTTTTACTTTTGCGACGGGGTTCTGTCAATACCATATGCCTAAATCAAAACAGCATGCAATTTTCTTAGTGACTCTGTGATTTATTACAATCCTTATACTTGCTTCTTTTAAAAAGCCATCTCCTGCTACTTCACAGTCCAGAATATAATGGAAGAAAGATTATAATGGGGTAAGTGCAAACTACATTTATATTAGAACATGTCATCATCATATGTTTTGATTTCTGAGATACTCCCTATCCTTCCCTAAAGTAAACAGAAAACAATCACAACCAGGAGCTTCCCTCCCATTATTTGGTTATTTGAATTCATATGGTTTTGCCTTTAAAATTTATAATTAGCAACAGAGTGGCAAGCGAACGGGTAAGATTTTGTACATCAATTTTTTGCACTGCCTGTATCAATAACCTTTCACTTCCATTCGCTGGTAATCTAATATCTAAGAAAATGACCTAATTCATCCAGATCACAGCAATAGACGAGATGGTAAAGCCCTGTGAACAGACCAGACAAAGAGAGAATTAAAAATATTTGTGAGGTGTGGGATAGCAATAGCAATAGACTTATATACCCCTTCACAGTGCTTTTATAGCCCTCTCTAAGAGGTTTACAGAGTCAGCCTATTGCCCCCAACAATCTGGGTTCTCATTTTATCCACCTCGGAAGGATGGAAGGTTGAGTCAGTCTCAAGCCGGTGAGACTCGAACTGCCAAATTGCAGTCAGCTGGCAGTCAGCAGAAATAGCCTGCAGTACTGCATTCTAACCAGTGCGCCACTGTGACTCCGCGGGATGTTTGTATCTTTCAATTTTAGAAGGAAAAACAGTGTGCTAGTGCTCTGGGAGAGGCCGGTGGGTAGCCCTACCTGGGATCCAATGCTCTTCTTCAAATTCATGGGACAGGTTCAAGTAGCATCAGCTAAGAAATAGAGCAGTTTGTATAAGTGCCATATGGACATTAAATCTGAATTTGACAAAAAGACAAGTAGGAAAAGGGGTAGGGCTGGGGGACTAGTTTATGGCCATTGGAAAAAATCCTTAGTCATAAGTAATTATATTTTTTATCATGTTTTGTTTCAAGTTTGAGGCAAACACAGAATGGGGAAGAGGGGAGCTAGCAGGTTTCTTCTTGTCTCCAATAGTACCCACATTCATCTGCATTGTCTCCTTTCCTGTCTGTGTGAAAATACGCGGAGGAAATGTGCAAATACCACCAATTGTTCCCAATCTCTTTCTCCCCCCCCCCGGCTCCCAACTTTGCAGCAAGATAGTTCCTTCCCTTGACATTCATTGCATTATGCATTTGTCAAAGATACACTGTCAATTTAGTGCTTTTATTACTTGCGAGACTTGGCAACCCTTCTTGCTTGAGGGATTTGCTTGTATCCTCTGAGCGTTATTATACTGTTCTGGCATCCACTAAATTCAGTCCGCCCGTTTCTTTGATGTCCCTTCCAGCGCCTAAATGTGGAAACAATGACTGCAAATTTGGATCAAAGCATCTTATGGACAGCAAGCTATTGGAGCCCTGTGATGTTTTACAGAAGCAGAGAGTAAATTCCCACAGCCTAAAGCACAGGCCAAGAATCCTTCATAAACAGGACTAGCATCCTTAAATTCATAAAAGAAGTCAAACAAAAAGTTTGATGGCAAAGAGAAAGGAATATAGACGTTTGCAATGCATTCTAACTATAGAAACAAATTAGCCACTCTTTGCTTATTTGAAGCCATTTCAGGGCAACAGTTTTTATTTTTCTCTCTGTATTTAAAAATGCATTACAAGAACCAAGATTACATTTAGTTGCTGAGGAAAATAACAAAACCCAAACAATGGGATGTACCTTGGTTTTTATGCAATGCAGGAGTATTCTAAATAATTCCAATTCTTGCTGTTTTCTTTGCAGGAAATTATGTGGTACAATGCCCTGAATATGTCAATCATTTTAAAATGTATGTGGCTTTTTAGAAGACCCACTTTCCTATGCAGTTTATAGCTTTGCACCAATCCCAGTAGCATAGTACCAAAAAAAATCCATTGGATTATTACTGTGAACATTGGAGATTTGCAATGGGAACATATCCTTACAATCACTTTTTTCCTGTTAATCTGGTTTAGTGAATTTGATTTATAGTGCAGGTCTTTAAACTACATTCATGTAAGAGGCTTTTCAGGGATATGTCCGTAAGCTAACTAGATGAAGGTGCTGTTGTTTTGAAATGAATTGGTATGAAATGAATCCCTCAGAGTATCAAATGTCCAGTGACTTGCCACTGAGACTAATTTTTTTAATATATTTCCACTGTTTTCCTGAACTGAGCAATTCATGGAAAGGGGAAATACCAACTTCCAACTAGCTAAAGAACTCTTCATTTAAGTGTTTTGTTATTGACTTCACTCAAGAAGGCCAGACATTCGCAGCTTGGAGATGAGAGATTGTAGGGAGGAGGGAGAAGCAAGTCCTTCTTTTCCTCCCCACTGGCTCTTTTTCTCAGGGCATAGAGAGAACTTGCCGTGGGACAACTTGCCACGGGACAAAAGTTGCACAATATCAAAGAAATGGTGGAATAGAATCATTAAAGAAAGGATGCAAAAAGGAGGGACACAATGAAATGTGAATGGCTAAAATTAAAATATTTTAAAAATTATTTTAAATAATTAAGTAAAATTATTGAATTATCCTCACAGCAAGCTGGCTGTGGTGAATTGGCTGTGGTGAGTTGGCCGCAACGAGTGGGCTGCGGTGAGTTGTCCCATTCTGGATTAAGAGGGCAACAGGCCTTATTCCTCCTGTGGCAGGAATATATCCCACCAATCCTCCACCGTCTCTAACTTTCATCCTTCACACCTTTTTCCCAGGGGTGAAATCCAGCAGGTTCTGACAGGTTCTGGAGAACCGGTAGCGGAAACTTTTAGTAGTTCAGAGAACCGGTAGCGGAAATTTTTAGTTGTTCGGAGAACCGGCAAATACCACCTCTGGCTGGCCCCAGAGTGGGGTGGGAATTGAGATTTTGCAACATTCTTCCCCCAGGAGTGGGGAGGGAATGGGGATTTTGCAGTATCCTTCCCCTGGAGTGGGGTGGGAATGGAGATTTTGCAGTATCCTTCCCCTGCCATGCCCACCAAGCCATGCTACGTCCACCAAGCCGCGCCCACAGAACCGGTAATAAAAAAATTTGGATTTCACCACTGCTTTTTCCTCATGACCAGAAACCCCAAACAAATTTTAAAAGTAGTCCATTTTGGCCATGTTTCAAATCAGATCCAGAAAAACAGGGAGACAGAAAGGCTGCTTATCTGAATGTATCGTAAGGGAGCTTTTCCCTGACCTTCAAATGTATTGTACCATAACCGTTTCCCCATCCCTTCCCAAATCCCAGCCAGACTCAAGAAGGCCAATGATTCTGATGACAAATGATTCCCATGAAAACGTTCTAGATTCCGGTACTCGTCAAGGCTACAATACAAAGAGTTTCTGATTCTGTAGTGTGGTGGTCGATATTTCATCACATCCTAGAACAGGGGTCTCCAACCTTGGCAACTTTAAGACTTGTGGACTTCAACTCCCAGAATTCCTGGAGACCCCTGTCCTAGAATGTCTTCAACTCCTGGCTGGCCACACCTGCCTTTGCTAATCATTAAGTTCCTCTGAACAAGAAATGCTACCAAATGTTTCCTGTTTGTGAGGCTGAGATCTTGCCATAACGCAAGTGTATTCTGGTCCTGCCTCCTCACTGTGAGGACTACCGTACCTGGTCAACCCCTAAATCCCTTCTGAGAACAGTCAGTAACTCAGTTCTAAAAGTAACTTTCAGATTTGAGAATGTTTTGATGAATACTGGGAAGGGTATGTGGATCTCTTTTAAAGGAATCTTTTTGAGACTCGTGGCAACCAATGTTCCCTCTAAGCTGCGCAGCTGCGCAGCCGCACACATGATTAGAAAACGGCGCACAGCAGTTTCCAACTGCCGCGCGGCATTTTCTAATGTCAGAGGGAACATTGAAGTGTGGCCGCGCACGTGATAAGAAAATGCTGTGCAGCAGTTTCCAACTGCCACGCAGCGTTTTCTAATGTCAGAGGGAACATTGGTGGCAACTGAAGTGACACACTCTTTTTGAGCATCTTCGACTCACCAGACTACTAATCTTTCAGCCATCAGAGTCAACATCTTGCCTATTGCCTATAAATTGTCTATAAATTCCTATTGGGAACTCTGGGAGTTGAAACACAACTGTGCTTGGTCTGTAATGTAAGTACATAACTGAACAAATCTTGGTAAAGAGTATATGCTTTTTTAAAATAAGCCGATGCAGAACCTTTGCGATCAGGTATCTTTTCACCTGGGAATAAGCTGTACTTAGTTCAGTGAATTACTTCGGAGACGAGATGCACAAGCTGATGGCGTGAACTATCTAAATCCCAAAAATACTGCATGTACAACATCTGTTCCAACTGCAAGAATTATGTATGAGGCAGAACTTGTGAGTCAAATACTGGCAAATATCCTTTACATAGTTTACTGCATTGCCAGTTCCAAAACCATCCTTTGTCAAGGAATTTGGAGTAGCGCTGCTATCAGATGAATGCAACAGTGCCATCCAGTGGATTTTTAGGCTACACAGACAGAGATGCTTATCATTTAGGATGGGCACAGGATTGGGAGAACATTCTATTGTGAAAATTTCAGGCTGCAGTCCGAAATTCATTTGCTTCAGTAGTAGCCCCATTGAAATCAAATTCAATTAATTTAGATAAGATTATGTTGCCAGTAGTTCCAATTATTTAATGAATAATTACTTATGCGGTGCAATAAGTTTCTTTGCAAGGTGGTTGAAAGCACAATTGCTCCCAGCTTACCTTAGAAACAACACTTGGAATGTCTTGATCGAGTTGCTTTATTTACCAATCGCCAAAGTACATTCTTCTACTAGACTTGCCTGGGATGCTGTTGACCATAATTCAAGTTGCTTTATATATAATCACTTTTGAAAGACAAATTGTTTCTTTACAAGACAGATGGCAATAGCTGCCTATTTGGAGAGAATTTGGGAATTGACTTGGTTAGGAGTGGTATTCTTTATAATCTATCTCCAGGTAGGAAAATTGCTTAAACAAACCAGGAAGAAGTTTGATGAGTTGGATGTGGCGATATGGAAAGGGAAGGAAGCAAATTTTTTCCAAGGTCAGAAGAATGGAAGTGTAGGTAGTCCAAAACTTACAACAGGTTGCTTATTTACTGAAGTTATAACTGACCCAAAAAGGTGGACTTACAACTTGGATTTGAAGTTCTGATGGTCAAGCCCCTTCCATAGACACTTTTTACAATTTTTTTAGTTTTACTTCTAGTTTTATGACAAATCCACACCCACAGTGAACCATTGTTCCACTTAATATGGCTCCCACAAAAAAAATTATAAAATTGGATTGGTCACATTGGTGACTCTTTTTTTGAACATGTGACTAATTGTGGGCAGGGTCTATTACAGTTATATGTTGAGGACTATCAGTACTTGATTATTATTTAGGATTACTTGCTTGAGACTCTTCTTATCTTTTCTTTCCAGCAATTAAATCTTTATCCAAGGTAATTATTCATAGAAAGTTGGGTTGAGTGGCAGAGGTGTTATAGACATGCTAGAAA